>CAEFZY010021498.1:0-13051 GCA_903066815.1 Brachyrhaphis roseni | reverse complement strand
ATATATATATATATATATGTATATGTATGTTTTTTTCAGTATGCTACAAACTTTAAAAAATAAAGTTATTTGCTTTTACATTGATAGATAATTACATTTCAGGTAATATTCTCTATTTCTTAGTGGACTGGTGAGGTTATTGATTTTAAACATCTTAACTCGATGTTCTCCTGACATAGCTTCTTCTCCAGCAGAATTTTTTGTCAGACAAAACATTTGCACCCGATTGAAACCAAAGGTAAAGAAATCTTAGGATGCTGCTGGAAGAGAAATTGATTTTGAAACAATACATAAAACAAATGTGCTACTGAATCAGGAAGGGGGGAAAAAGTACAAAACTATATGCCAAAAGGGACCAGACCAGAACTTAACTGTATCTTCAGTGAGTGGAGTTTAGTAGATGCAAATCACCTGATACAATTAATCTACAGGAGCAGGTGTGAGGGTAAAGCCAAATGCAAGGCTGCGAGAAATAAACCAAGAAACATGCAAATGCAAACATTTGGCTAATGGTTTGTGTCCTTTATTATGGACATAAACCTTCATAAACATGACTGAGGTAAACCAGAAGCTACAATTACAGTCCAAACGTGTCTTGGACAAAATCTTTCATCATAAAGCAATCATAAGAAACTCTGGTCATGACCTTGACGGATGCATTCACCACCGAGGTCTCTCAAGACCAAATATGACCTGTGTGAAATATGAAGAAGTGTCTAATTTTTTTCTGGGGGAAAATCACAGCAATGTAACTGTTGTTGCTAAAATTTTGTCGTGTTTGAACCACCCCTGTCTTCTTTTCCTCAATCCCACTCCACCCTTTTAATGTTTGGCTCTGATAGTAAACTAATAAGAGGTTTAACACCCACTTTCTTTACTACTAAAATGATATTTCTGTCAGACCTTTCGATTTGAATCCATTTTAGCAATAAATCATGTAATCTGACATCTTTTCCTATTTTATAATTTGCACACTCAAAGGCTGACGTTCAGGCACAACGCAACAAGTTTTGAATATGTATTTTTTTAAATTTCACATTTTGTGCCAATACAAAACAAAGTATCACAGCTCAAAACAAAACTTTCTTTCTTGTTTCAGCAATGCAGGCTGAGGCAGTTGTTTACCGGGGCACTTACAGAAATCATCACCAATGTAGAGTATTTAATGAATTATTATTTTGTTTACATTTGGCTTGTAGTTGAACTATAGTGCAAAGTACAAAAGTGGAGCTTTATGTAAAGTATTCAAATAAATTTGATATTAATAGTTAATGTATAGAGCTACATTTGCATCTATTAGTTTTGAAGAACTAGGTGTTTGAGGCTAGAACCCTGAGGCAACATCTAAAACTCAAAGTTTAAGAGGTGTACTGTCACACAGAATAGATTCTGCTTCTTTTAACATTTTTTTTCTGAGTGCAACTTTCACAGCTTTTATTTAAACACAAAGTGTCTACTGAGAAAAACTTAATGTGCTGACAATCACAAACTGTTTGCTTCAAACAGGTTCATTTTTGCCACTGTGCACATTGTAATTAGACTCTGCAGAGAAGTTTAGGACATCTGTTCATTTCTTTTACAGTCAGGTTTCTTGTGGTGCTAAGGATTTCTTTGAAAGCAGTCTCTACTTATAGCATCTGTCAATTGTAAAACCATAAAAAAGTGAAAAACAAGCTTAGTATTTATGTGCATGATGATGGAATACAGTACATCTTTAAATGTTATGGCAGAATGCCTTTCTGCTTTGTGTCAAGAGGGAAAAAAAATAGAAAAAGTTAGTGTTTTATGTAAGCTGCATTTTAACCTTTTCCAAAACTTAACCAAGTACTTTGTAATGTCTAACCTAAAACATGGACTTTGTATGACATAAAACAGGCACAAAAATAAATAGAAATCTGTAGTTTGCAAAATGGACAAAAGATATATTTTACAAGCTCAGGAACTATAACAGAACTGATACTGTCCTTTTTTTTGCAGTAATGTGTAGCTGTGTGCACCAATTTGATGACATGATATTCGGATTATAATATTAACTGATATTACATAACATGCCCGTTGCAAAAGGAGGAAACACTGACATTACTATTTCCACTTCTAGGTATAGAAGTAAACCCTGACTTAGGCGGCAGCTCATTTGGAAAAATAGATTTTAAATGCCCTGCTGTATTTATTTACTTTTTATTTATTTATAAGATCATTTAACTGTCCCTGTATGTGATAGTTACAGTAACATTCAGATGGGTAAATGATTCTTCAGTTAGTCAGAACTAACTGAAGAATCATTTCAGTTAGATCAACACAAATATCTGATTCATGTCAGGTGTTGCTAGTTCAGGTATCTTCTTATCTCCTTCGTGCTTAAATCTGAAGTCATTAAAAAACAACAGAAAACAAAAACAACAAAAAAATATATAATTGGAAAACCCCAGTCTTAAATTTTATAGATCTGTTATACAGTTTTAATTTACTATTTAAAATTTGAAATCTTATTGATTGTTGGTCTTTTAATATAACAATCTCATTCCAAAGCAATAAACAAAAATAAAAACATAAAGGCTAAATCATTAAGTTAGATTAATTAGACCTAATTATCTTAAGAAAGTGAAAACATATTTAGCTTATTTAGCCCCTCCTAGGCTTCCCTCCACCCCCCAACTCTGCATGAATAAGCAGGTTTAAAAAGTGGATAGATAGGTGAACTAGTGCCAAACTTAAAAGTGTCAGATCTACGAAAAATATGAGAGATATACTTTTCGTAGGTCAGCAAATGAACACAGCCAGTAATCCAGTGTTTTGGGGTGGTTAATGATGGGACTGCATGGTGAGATTTTCTTTATCAGGTCCAGCAGGAGTGCCACTGGCCATCCAATCCATATTCCAAACACCTTGCCTGAGCTCCACTTATCTTTTCACCCAGAATAGTGGCAGGCTTCAGACTAGCTTTATCCTCTCCATCCCCTCATACCCTTCCCCTGAATTCCTTTGTTATGATTTGGGAAGGCTAATACCTGTGATATTCTGTGATGCTCATGAGCATCTTATCACATACAAGCAAAAGCCCTCACCTAGTTGGGGAGTAGCTTGGCTAGGCTAGCTGGGCAGGGGCTCAGACTAAGGTAACCAGCAGCAGAAAGGCAGTCTTATCACAACGTGAACAGTCATGGCGGCCGTCCGTATTCCTCTTAACACCACACAGTGTCTCAGATTAACAACACCAGTCCTCCAACCCCCTGCCTGTGCCCCTTATCCACCTCCCTGGCTCTCAAGTGCCCTTGAACAGACATCATTACTGTGATTATTACTGTTTATCAGACTGATGAATGCAGAACAAAGCGCAGTCTTGTTTTGTTTAGGAGCAGCATTGTTCTGTTTTTTTGAGCCCGTTCCTGGTTTTGTCACAGAGGTTAACAAGGAACACTATAAGATGTATATTAACAAGTCTTCTGGGGCAAAGTCTTCCACTGTGCACAGAGCTCAAAGTGAAATGATATGCAGCACTCCTTATACAAAAACATACTGTTTTACCTTCATTCTTCCACGGTAAATATCTGCAATACTAAAGTCTCTTGTCTTGTACTCTGGATTTCTATCTTCATACTTGATTTTTAAAGTAGTGAATATTTTTACTTAAGAACAGCTTTCTAGAATAATTGTTTACATATATTGAGAATGCCTGGAAGTGATATTACATTTAGTGCTCCCACAGCAATGCATGCAAAATGGAAAAAAAAAATTAATAATAATTCTGTTTTTTTCAAATCTGTACTGGGTTTTTATTAATAAATTATTCTTCCCTGAAAGCTAACCTAAAGGCATTATGTCATCATAATGTGCACCACTCCCTTGGCAGCATGGTCCACTATAAAGCATCTGATATTTATTGTACCAAGTACTAAAATATGTAATTATGCATTTACTGCATAGGACGAAATCATAATGCCAAAGGTAACAAGATTCATGTTTCATTAGCGTCCCTACATACTCTCCTAGCAAGAAACTTTGTAATCTGCAGGTCTGGCTTTTTTAACATTTTTTTATTTTGTTTGTTTGTTTTTTGTTTGTTTGTTTGTTTGTTTCTTGCAAAACACATGTTTAACTCTGAGTTGGAGGAGCTGTTGATTTTGGCAGACAATCATGCTTCTTAATTAAATTCAAAGTGGTTTATGCAAAGACGCTATTCAAATCATACCGTCTGAGAAATTAAGTTGGAATGCATGTGAAATCCGGAGTTAAATACACTGAAAGGGGAGGGAAATCATTTAATTAAATCCCTATAGTTCACATCAGCATGCAAGCGTCTGGAGCCCTGGTCCCAGATTACATGTGATGTTTTAAAAAGCTGACAAGCACTTTTATTTAAAAGTTATTAACTTTTAAGCACCCAATTACATCTGCAGGCTACCAAGCACAGAACTTATAATCTTCTGAAGCAACTTTTGCTAAGGATCATTGTCCCTCTGATGTATGGCCATTTAATCCTTGTTGGGGATGACAGATGAAACATAAACCTCATCATATTAATGAGATTTTGTCTTTTTTTTCTGAAAGTTAAAGCATAGCTGTTAATACAAGCAGCTATGCATTCTCCAAGTGTATGTTGATATATTTTCCATGCACAAGGAAGTGAAAAACTGATTATACAGCTTTCTTTTTGATGCATGATACATGAAAGAAAATCAGACTGTTGAGTAGATTTCCAAAGATTATCAGAGCTTTGCCATCATGACAAGGGATAGACTAAAAGGAAAAGGCAGATTTACCTTGAGAGATAGGTAAACTTTATTTTTGATTTATTCACCTTAACAGAACCCTTAGAGGTTTTCATCAGTCTCTGAACTTATCTTTTGACTACAGCATATTTAGTTGGTATTTCATCCAAGACTTTTTGAACATGTTATTTGTTTTCTGTTTGTAAAAGGAGTGCTTCAGATTATGGCAAATTCATGAGGGAAATTTGGATCCTAAATGTGTGCACACTAGAGTTTACACATCATCTAAATTATGACAGTAGACACAAAGGTTCTTTAAGCAAATAATGCCTCACCGCATCAACACAATCTGCCTTAATTTACATGACTAATTCTTAATAGATTTAGGGCAATGTCTACCTGTATTCTGTATATTTTAAATGGTTTAAAGTCAGAGCAAAAAATGTTTTTACAGATGTGGCAACCAAAACTATAGGTATTATGCATAAAATACCATCTGCTGAAAGTTGGTGATAAATGCAACACAGGATCAAACAAAATACAACTATTTCAATAAAAAAGTAATAAGCACTCCAAAAATGAAATAAACAAACAAAAAAAAAACAAGTCAGATATGGCATGGAAGTTGAATTTCTCCCCTCTTTTTGTGAGGTATGCCTGCTATAGGCAAATCATTTCTCAATTTCAAAACAGTTTTCAAAGTTGTGACACAAAAGACTTTGGATCTCTAAATATACAGAATATGAATCTTATAGTGAAAGGTTGATTTAAAAAAAAAAATTTCAATAAATTAACTCTAAAGAAGAAATGTCTGTATTCCTCAACTTACAGTAGGTGCACTGAGGGAAACCCACCAGATGTGCCTGTTGCATAGCGAATGAAGCAAGTGGTATTCAGTTAGCCTGCAAGAGCCCAATCAGTATACATCCTACAATAGACATTTTCTTTGTTGACTAAGTGAAATTAACATGATGTAATCACATATTTGTTTCTTTATTCTGACATAATTAACTTCAATCAATGTTTTTTTTTTCAATCGATACTTTTGAAAAACAAGTAGCAGAATGAACACACTGAAACATGAACAAAAAGAAAAATACATATTGCAATTGCTTAAATAGTTTTCTCTTAAATAGTAACTCCACTTCACAAATACACTTTTCTTGTAAATCGGTACATCTTGATCTCACCTGCCACTTAATTTTTCAGAAGTCAGTTCTGGTATTTGTCAAAGCAGTGAAATTCTGCAAACCAGGTATGAGACAGGAAGCCTGTGGCGTAAAATTGTCATTGCAGAGACTGCAGGGGATATGATGGACTTGGGTCAGTTGTCAACCAAATGACAGGTTTGACCAGTCCTTGACTGGCTCCTGGGCGCATAACTCAGCTGCAAAATCTCCCCTGCCAGGTAATATTGTGGTGTAAGCATCCTAAACTTTTCTGGCTTTGGTCTGCAGTTGCACAGCACTGTATTGTGATATTTTTGTCAAGTTCAAAAGGATGTCTTAGTGTACTGGTAAAACGTTCATGGAAGCATGGATTTTTATAGATAGTCTCTCATTTTTCTCACTTTCTAATATTCGAAAGAATTCATAGTTCCATGATTGTGCAAACCTCTGCAAACAATGACACCTTCTTTCGTGCTTAACAGCTAGCCTGATGTTTTTTTCCTGTTGTAACCAAATATGTTGTCTGTTCTGATATCCACTACTTCAATTTTATACTCAGTTCAAAGATGTGCCGCCGCTCACGAGAATCACACACTGCGTGTAGTCTGTCAAGTGGCTGGGGGGCACCAAGAAAAATTAGGGTCAGGAAAAATACTTAAAATTAATTATAATGACAACATATTTAAGTAAATTTACATGATGCATATTAATAGAAAAAATTAATATAAAAAAGTAACAAATTTGCTCCCGAAAAGATGAATCTCCTCCAGTCTGCCTGCATGGTTGTTTAACTGAATGTGAAAAAGTTCTGCATGCTTTGAGGATTTTCTCATGACAAAACATGTTGAGAATAAACAATTCTGTGTTTTTTATTTCTCTTTTAGCTAGTTGCAAAGCTAAAGCTAAAGGATATGACATGTTAGGAAATGCCCTCAAAGTTAAGGTTAAAGGATATGACATACTAGGGAACGCCCTCTTTAGGGCATAGCTTGGATAGAGGCTAACAAAGGAGATCACAAACTGTTCTTAGATGCCATTTTGTCCTGCTAGCTCCTAAAGGTAGCAAGAGAAATGGACTAGCTGTGTTTTGGTATTAATAAATGGAATTCATGAATTCAACTCACTGACTCTTCCTCTACTTCATACATCAAGAATTTAGCATGGAGAACGGATAATTCTCTACAACCTTGATGTGATGGTTTTCCTCTGTACACTATAAAAACTGTATCTATTTAAATAAAAAATCTGGTTTGTTTGTTTGGATGTTTTCTTGTTCTCTCGTCTTGTCTTTTTTGTTGGCAGGACCTTTTGCCGTCACTCTTCAGTTTGCTGTACAGAGATTCCTTATAAGATTACTAGTTACAAACATGTTAGTTAAGGTAAAAGATTTATTCAAGCCTAAATCTGAAAGGGGAATGAATAATTTCAGGATTATAAATATGTATTAGGTTATACACATAAATATGAGTAGTTCACAACCTGTGTAATCTACTTGTTCCAAACCATAGCTCACGTCTTTGCACAAGCTTGAAATAACACAGAACTTAGTCTGTTAAAAGATCCTGGGCCTAAAAGACCCTTAAATCCCCCAGTCTGCAGCCGAAGCCACTAGGCTTGATGATAAGTCATAGTCTTAAAGCTGACGTGAAAGTGAATAACTTCCACCCAAGCCGATGGTTTGTCAAAATACACTTGCTCTTAATCTTCTTATTGGGGCCAATTCCGGCCCTTTAAGGAGAAACAGAAAAATGTAAATGACATACAAATGAGGAGTAATTCTGACTTCCTCAGTCCGCTTGTCCCTCAGTGACCATATCCAATTTTCTGAGTTTTATTATCTGGCTTGGTGAAGTGGTCAGCCCACAAAAAGAGCTAATATCTGCCAGACCAGCTGCTCTGTAAAGACTCAGAGAAAGTTTGATTCATATTTTCCCCCTTTATCTTATTTAAATGGAAAGACTTGAACTATGTTTTAAAAAGTAGAATTATGAACATACTTTTCAGGCAAATAGCAACACAAGCTGGGACCACCATCTAGTGAAATTCCTTTCTAGCATATTATATTTTCAATAGCAGACTGTTTTAGCACTGCACATGCATTATTTTTTCTTTGCCACAAAGCCAGACTTCATGGTTAACATGCGTAATAATTGTTTCTATTTTAAATGCATTTCAACTCTATACTCTGAACATGTAATTTTGATGGTTTTGTGGATAAAAAGTGCTTTTAAAAAGTGTAGTTGTGTTTTCTGCATTTTCTGATGAGTGAATCAAACAGTATTATGACATATGTCGGCGTCTTTTATCATAACAAAAAATATATATATTTAGCCAGTAAAGTTAGTAAAGTCGTTCATTGCCATGTACAGTAACAACAGTGTTTTGAGTCAGAGGGTCCTTCACATTTGTTGCAAGACTGACTGCTGTCAGAGGTCCTTCCTACAGCATTACCATCTACAATGGCACTTTGAAGATACATGAGTTATGGCAAAATTAAATTTCTCTCGGTGACAAAGTATTATAAGTATATAAGAAGTAACAAATGGTCAGTTTGATTGGCAAACACATGAAAGTATGGATTCCTTCTCACTTATATCAACGTATCAGACGTTTTGTGGTTGTGTAATGGTCTGGGGGACATTTCCTAGGACTTTTAGTACCACTTGAGCTTTGTTAAATACTAACTCCCACCTGGGTTTTCCTGATGACCAAACCCATTCCTTTTGAACACAGTGTACCGATCTTCTAATGGACTGTACCACAGAGCTCAAATCATGTCAAGCTGGATCCTTGAACAAGACAAAAAGTTTGAAGTAGTTCTAGATCATTAATATGCAGCCTACAAATGAGTCCCTTATGTCATTATGGACAAAAGTACTTTCGACACCTTGTTGAATGCATGCCACAAAGAATTGAAGCCATCCTGAAGTAAAAGGGGACCAAACTTGGTCTGAATAATGTGTAACTAGCAAAGTATTCATAGAGGGTAGTGAGTGGGAACACTTTTTTTTTCTGAATTCAGCCCTGTTAATGTGAAATACATTTGGGCAGATAAGAAAAACTAAATAGTGCCAGAAACCCTATTTAGAAAAGACTACAGGTAATATGTGATGATGTCAAATGACAAATATTGTGTTTGTCAAGCATTTAACTTGTTTCAGAATATTTTATCTCAGTGATATAAAATAAACAATTCATGTTGGGATTGTAAGTTCAGATCATGATTTTTAGCTGGCAAACTAAAAACATGAATTAATTTCTTGAACAGTCTTCCCTTTTTCTACTTTTCAAATCTGTTTCACATACTTCAAAATATACGGTATTGATCCAGACTTGAAGTCAGATCAGATAGTTAGTGAAGCAAGAACGTTCCAAAAATCTTTGAAACAAATTGCCTAAAACGCTATGAAGGTTTACCAAAAAAAAATGTCTCTGCCCTAAAACAAAGATCAAAGTCATAGGGATTCAAAAGGGATTGTTTAAAACATTTGAACAGTACTGCAAGTCTGTAAGTGACATTCATTTTAGCCACCTGTCCATTCTTCCAGGATGCTAAACTATTGAATCATGGAGAACATGCGCCTTGGGCATGCAACATATTTTTAAAACTATCAAGTTTTGTGGGGATATATAAAAGTCACAATGCTGTGAACTTGTGAAAAAAAAAAAGTTTCTCACATATGGCTGATCATGACCTTCACTATACCTGCCATCAGAGTCCTATTAATAGTCCTAATATATAACATTCTCAAGTAAATATAAGGTCATTCGCGTCACTCATCACTTTGGGTTACCATGGAATAATGGTCCTTCAAGAAGACATTGGAACATAAATGGTTGTTCCTCCCTTTGGGGCTTTGAAAAGCTTCGAAGTGTCAAGGCAGCCATACTGAAAGTTTAAGTATTGACGTAAAAAATGAACCGTGACCTCTGCCATAATGAAAGGTCAAAATCCCAAATGCGTTTTCCCAAAAGGCGTCCTGTCAGTGGATATCGCAAACAGCATTAACCCAGCTTGGTGGCACTCCTGTGGAAATCCCACTTGCAATTTTCACCATCTAAATGAACTGTCATTCTCATGTCATAGTTAACTCTAACTGATTCTGGGCTGCTAATCTCCTAAGCAGATATTCTAAAAGGACACAGAGATAAAATATATAAAAGACGGGGGAGAGGAAATCTCGAGGAATAATTTAGAACAAATTCATATTTGGGTCACTTGACAGTCATTGTGGTTCATTTCTGAACATTTCAGGCTTATGTCAGAAATATTATCCAGGATTCAGTGCGTTTTTAACAGACATTTTGACATAATCTGCATTAGGCACAGATTTTAAGTGTACAGCACAGAGAAGTTGTGGATACTGATGGCCATATTTCTTTGGTATTCAAATGTCGTTCATATTTAAAGCATCGTCCCCTCTACTCTGTTGCATGTAACTAACTTCCTTAACAGTTTAAAATGAACCAATTACACAGTTGGATGACCATTATGACTACATAAGTGAGCAGAATGACTGAGCCATTGAAATTGCTTTTCCAGTATAAAATAATCTTAAATCCAAATGGTATTATGCAAATGATGACGACTATTAAGACAAAAAAGCAACGCTGATTGGCGAGTAGCACTGCCGCATATGAGCTTAGAGTTTTCCCCAGCCAAAAATTGAATGTGCTAAATGTAAAATGTGAAATAAAGTTTAAGGAAGGAAAGTGCAGCTTGAAAAAAATCTTTATCTTTTCTCTCTTTTTCCATTTCAGCTGTCACAATCATTCAAGCCGTTTCTCAAGTTTATTTCCATCGCCACATCTTGCTTAGGGCTCTATTCATCACAGTCCACATCTGTGTCATAAGTGATTGATGCATGTGTTTGATGGCAGCCAACTGCAAAATAGTTACATCAAAAATGAGGATGTTCTTCACAGATCGGCTTCACATTTACTATTGTCAGTATTTTGCTTGCATAAGCAGTCCACTACCCGACTATTGTCATTTGCTTGCACAACCTTATATTCTCGCTCATGTCTCTTGATCAATAGACAGAACAGGGCAACCATGTTATTTTTTTAAATCTGATTTTCTTTTTTACATTATGTTACAGTTCTACTTTTGAGTTGTAGTTGTACCATGAACAACGGCATCCATGGAAAATGCTGATGTAAAAGATGCAGATGGACTGGATGTATAGAAACACACATCCACATATGAACATTTCTCTGCTTATTTTGTATGACAATATTACAGTTTAGACTTACAACCCAAATCCATCATATATAAATGTGTCTTCTCTTTCTGAATTGTCAGCAGCTTTTTTCATCTAATGATCTCTGCTGGCTTGGTTTGCCATCAATAAATCTCACAAAACTATTGTTCAGCTTGCAGCAGAAGTTTTTTGGATATAATTTTTTCAGAGTTCTCTCCAAAATGATCACTTTCTACTTAAGGTTGCAACTTTTTAAAGCTTACTGCCTCAAATAGTTTGTTTATATTGTGTACATTTTCTTTTCAGTGACATGATTTTTATGTCACTCAAAGTTATTACTCTTATTACTCTACAGTATATTGTATTTTCCATTCTGCCATTTTCTCATGTATTTCCTACAATGGAGATTGAATTGGATTTGTTTTTGTTTTTAGAAGCTTGTTTTGAGCCCCTTCAACTCTGCTAGCCTATCCTTTTATCAAATTAGGCAGGAGCTCCGACACTTTTGTCCAAGTTCCTTTTAGTGAATGATACAAGTGATCCTCAATTAAGGAACTCATTAAAGACATTGGATAAGTCCCTCTTTCCCCGGGGGATGTCAAGAAACTCATTAAATCCCAAGTTAGGTTAAAGTCCCCAGCACTCACTGTCACATTACCACTGCAACAGATCTAACACAGTGTATGTGAGGCAGTGTTGTAGTACTCGAGACCGGTCTTGAGACCATTTTTGATGGTCTCGCATTTGGTCTCGGTCTTGAACCGGTCTCGGGCGCTGAAGACTCTGGATTTTATTTCAAGACCAGTCAAGACTGCAACTGTGGAAATATCACTAAACTTACAGCATACTGTCCAGTTTATTTGTTAACATGTTTGTTTTTACTGGACGCAAAACGTGCCGATTAAAATCCAAGCAATAGCGTGACTTACCAATTATGTGTTATATATATGGGACAACACTGTGTCCAAAAGTCTGCAATATAGTGATGTGACATTCACAAATGATCGGAGTCTTCTGAACTTCTCTTTACTAAGAAGATAGACACTGCAGTAGCTATCATTATTTTATTTAATTATATACATTGATATTTATTTAATTAGCAAATAAATAAAACACAAGGTTGAAAGAGCACGCAGAGCATGCGCATTGCTTTTTGATTGTTTTCGTTCAAAGTGGCAGCTGTAATGTCGGCCATGATGGCAGGCTGCCTGCTGCCAGGCTTCATGCAGTGGGAGAGAGGGTGAGAACAGTCATGGTGACGCCTTGTGCTTGGTTACTCCTTGATTGTTGCTCTTTAGTCAGTGTTCATAGTTGTGTGTTGTTGCAATTAAGGCATTGCCTTAATTGCTATGTTTAATGGTGCAGACAGTGGTGATTTCTGACATGATATGGGAAAATGCCCAGGGCGTTATCGTTATCTTTTTAGATATTGGTTACATTTATTTTAGCTCTAAGTATTTAATATCTAGGTGTTTTTATGGGAATGTGATTCTTTCAGCTCAATTTGATTAGCAATTTTGATTATATTTCACATTTAATTGTGTCATGTAGCGCGGGGCCCTGGTCTTGGTCTTATCTTGGTCTTGGGTTAGGTGGTCTTGACTACAGCACTGAGAGGAGGGAATATATATATGGTGAAATACGGGAGCACAGTGGGTAAAGGGTAGAAAACCATAGTTTCCCTTATGAATACACCCTCCATCCTGTGATGGAACTGGACCCAGTTCATCATTATGACGGGGACAGAGAGAAACTCTCTTCCCTGAGCTCAGGTCCAGAACTGCTTTCTGGACCTGAGGTGGACAGTGACCCCCTCTCACTGTCCACTGGCAATCCTGAGCTAACACGCTGCACATTAATGTTGATGCTTCCAACTCAGAATATCACAGTTTTCCATCCATCCATCCATCGTCTTCCGCTTATCCGGGGTCGGGTCGCGGGGGTAGCAGCTTCAGAAGGGAGGCCCAGA
>CAEFZY010021488.1:0-21709 GCA_903066815.1 Brachyrhaphis roseni | reverse complement strand
GTGGGAACTTTTGTGAGAGAGAAAAAAAAAAATAAAATTTTTTTTAAAAAAAAAATTTGTTTTTATATATATATATATATATATATATATATATATATATATATATATCTTTGTTCCTCTTATTCTAAACAGTAAAACCATTGTTTTATACATATATATATATAATTTGTGTGCGGTTAAAGACAAAAGTTGGTGAATAACAGCTGCTGATTGTTTAAACAAAATTTGGTCATTTTATTAAGTGATTTACGACATGAACAGTAATTGTAATTGATAAAAGAAAGATTGTTCTGTGGTTTTTAATAATGATTTTAATAAGTATGGTTGATAACTTTGTCACTACTGCTCTCTCTAGTTGCTCACAAAAAAAAGGGGGGTTTCAGATGAAGGGGTTTGGTTTTACTAGAACAAGATCTCTGAGATGTTCCTCCTCCTGAATCAACATTGGTTGCTTGTAAGGCTTCATTGGTGTTAACTTTGGATTCTCTGACAGGGAGGTAAAGGTTTCATTTTTCCAAATAGACCAATGCAGAGCTAACGTACTCATGCACCATTGCAGCGACTTTTCTCAGGTTCTGTTCTGGTTTTGTTTTAATAGGAAATGTTTCTATGCCTGAATTAACCTTCTAAATGAGCCAGAAGCAGTTTTACTTAAATAAAAAGTATGACTCGTAGCAATCTATATTCATGAAATATGAATAAATTCTCTGCTCTCATACTGACAAAAAGTCAAATGGCACAGGATGTGTCCGAACGGCTCATTTGTTGCTTCTGGCTACATGATTCAGCCTTAAAACATCTGAAACATCCGCAGAGCTGCTCAGACTCACTTTTCATCATCTAAATTTGAACAATAGCAGATGCTACTACCACAATCAACATTGATTGTTATAGTTGACAATCAATGATTGTGTTTGAGCAATGATTTGCTTTTTTCTAAATACTTTGATGGAGAGGTTTCCAAAATGAAATCTACTGATTATAGTACTTTAGTTATTTGGATTTCCTACACAAATATGCCCACTGCAATATTGATTTTAGTATAACTTTTAAGCAATTGCAGTTCGAAGTGAAATTTTCACTCAATATTTGTTGAACAGCCATGTGGAAGGATTAACTATATCTACAGCATAAACAAATAGCTGGAAAAAAGAACATAAATGATAAATACAGACTGGCTGTATCAAATATATATATATAAAATTTGTATTCAAAAGCAATAATACTTAACAGGTCATTAATTCACTGTACAACCTTGAGGTTTTAGAGGACACATTTTGAAGATATCGCAGGCTTTCAGCATCATAAAGAAGACATTGGAGTGTTTAGAAACAAAAACTGCCCTTGAATAGCCTTGATTCCCTTCCAAGTTGGATGCATTGGTTCACTCATCTGAACTGTGGAACAACTCATCAGGTGACATTAAGTCAAATTGAATAATCACCAAGTGAAACATTTCAATGCCATTTAAACTGTTCAAAACGCAAAAACTGTTAAGAAATAATGCTAAAGTATTCAGTAAAGTAGAAGTACATGTGAATATGTCTTTTGTCCAACAAGGTTAAAGTTCTCCACAGAAATTCACTTCCTCCTTATTCCATTGCACTCAGAGTCCTGGACATCTGCGTCCGACTTATCATTTATCTTTGGAACATTGTCTCTCTCAAACAAACTAAACACCAATAAAAAAAATAGTTAAGTCTATTTTCCATAATGTAATGTAGGCATAGGAAAAACACAGTTTCAGGGGTGCTTTTCAGAGATGAGTCAGAGTAGAAGTGTGATGAAAAGGAGAATGATGGTAGTGGGAAAAAAAGAGGCTGAGAAAACAAGATGGACTCAATGACTTACTGATATTCACCTTGAGCAAAAAATTTAACCAAATCTGTTTAACAAACAGGTTTAATACACTTATGTAGTGAATATCCCCGCTCGGGGGACAAACAAAGCAATATTTTGTTCTATTCTACTTGTACAGGGAGCACTTTTAAAGTAAAATGTCATGACTTTTGTCAAGGCTAAAAGATGTATAAAAGGGTAATGTATTATCATCACACTTAATATTTTTGATATTTTTTCCAATTCTGAAAAAAAATAACATTGAGAACTATATATATATATATATATAGAACATCCTTGCAATTTCCATATAATTTCACAGGAAACTTGATTAATTGGTTCTCAGCTTCTATCAGCACCACTATAAAGTAGGAGATTTAGCACTTTGCTGGTCTGGACCACACAGCTATTGTGTTAAAAGCATGAACATTTATATTAAATACATAAGGAACAGGAGATACATCTCAGAATAAACAGCCCTTTCTAAGTGTTATTGTTACATTTATGAAAGAACAATTAAGATGAATTCCATTTTCTAGAGTTAATAAGGGATTCAGACTCAGAATATAACAAAATGACAATAATCCTACCCCAACAAGAGCTCTCTAACATTTAATCAGCAGTTTAGTTTTACTCCTCAAACATGAAAGTTTGCTGTAATATCTGAATTCGGACTCTAAACTATTTCAAAAGAGTTACAAAGTTTTTTGTTGAAACGTTAAAAATCTGCTTATACAGCAAGTTGGAATACTTTCCTTTGTAACTTTCCATCTTGTAACCTTGCACTATCCTGAAGAAAAGGTAAGTTTTTGTAAAGATTTTTCAATGAAGACTCAGACAAAAATATTTTTCAAGCAAAACTGTTGCTTATGTCAGTGGTTCCCAAAGTGTGGGGCGCGCCCTTTACAGGGGCGCAGTGCCATTGCAGGGGGGGCGCAGGAAGCAGTATGGATGGCTTATGTAACTGAAAAGTTAGATTTGGTCAACATCAGAAACTGCCAATTTAAAGGTTTGTAAAAATGTTAACTTCAAAATTCAAATCTAGAAATGCCCCCAAAAAAAGTGACAGAAATCTTTAATTGTCCAAAATTATGACAAGCTTTAAAAACTAAAGTCAAACAAACACGATTACTCACCAAGCATGTTCAGAGTACCAATTGTGTTCGTCTTTAATGTTTTGATGGGATTGTACATGTAGTTAGGAGGGGAGGCTGGAGATGCTAGGTGGTAGATCTGGTCCACTGCGAAAGACCAGGAGATACAGTTAATCATCTCATCTTACACAAATAGAAACCTTTTTGTTTTTTTTTATAAAAACAGAAAAACAGTGCTTTGCATGGCAATCATATTTTGAGGTCTGCATTTCAAATCAAGAGCAAGGGGGAATTAGAATAACAGGAAAATATTTCTGAAATGCCTATTTAATAGAGGCCAAGGTACTGTTAAAAATACGTTTCATATCCAAAGCTGAAGGAAAATCTAGTGACATCTTTACTTGCTCTTTTTTCTCAGTTTCATTATAGCTTTAACAAACCTAGAGTCTAAGCAGATGGAAAAAAATGAAGCTGCAGGTAAGAAAAGCAGAAGATTTTCTGGGTCTAAAAACACGACTTCTACGTGACGTCCACTAAATTCTGAGCTTTTCTGTAAACTACAATCATTGATCAGCCTAAAACTGACTGAGATCTGAACAGTAATGTGTATTCTTCAATAAATTTTGCATTGATGCTTTACCAGTTCACATGAATTAAAAACTACAAAAATTAGAAATTAATGAGTGGCATAAATCAATGTGTTCAACTTACACTAATTTAAGAAAAAGTAACCTTTTAAATCACAGTTTAACTTTTGTCTCTTGTGATAAAGATACAATCAAAGCATGATCATAGTTCACATAATTTCTGAAAGTTATATAAACTACATTTTGTCATAAAATTCAAAACTTGTGAAAAATTAACTAAAAAAGAAAACAGAAACAACAGTAAAAGGTTTGCTTCCGATTTTTTATTTTCTACAAATGTTTAGCCAACATTTAGATAAATGATAACGTATTACCTACATAATGAATTTAATTAACTATGTGCATCATCCTTTGTTTAGAGAGGGGTTGATGCCAATTGCTAAGAATTAAAAAAAAAAATCATCCTGAAGAAAAGGTTATGGACAAAAAGGCAAGTTTAATAATAAATGAAACAGCCTCTTTATTTAGTTCTTCTCCCTCAACATTTCATTTGTTCTCTAATGAAAGTTTCTGATTTGACATTTTAAAATAATTCCCGATCATTTCTCCACTGCTAGTTCCTGCATAAGTTTTACACCAAAACTTATGCAGCACACAAATAACTATTATAGGAACAGCAAGAAACTTGTTTGATTGATATATATATATATATATACATACTTATTTTTTTTCCCTCAACTACGAGTAAATTTAACTTAAATCAGGTGGGATATTTTATTCATCATGTCCGACTGATAGTTTCCACATAAAAACATTGCATCATTTATACTGTATGCATTGAATTATTCAAAAAGCGGTAGGTCGAGGTCTTCTCATCATAAACATGAGTGAATCCAGGGAGACATTTCAAGGTGCACAACCCATCTGACCCAAAAAAACCCCCACCAACTATTTATCATAGCAAACTTTCACACGTCACACATGCTGTACGTCCTTTTAGTCCTTACTGACACTGATGATTACACAGCAGCCAAAAAATTGAAGATATTTCTGAACTCAGACAATTTGAAGAGTGGACTTGAAAAGTAAAATCTGCTTCACCCAGATTGGAAACTGATTGGTTTGTGATGTGATGTAAATAACAGACTTAAATGTAAAATTTGTGTCTACATTTAGCTGTATCTGTAAGCTACATTTGTTTCTTTTACTGAACAGTTTGTGGCCTTTTGAAATTTTGTTTCACTACCCTGTAAAGGTTTGCTGCCTGGCCAAGTTGCACTGCAGCTGTAATGTAAGGATGTTTTAATATCAGATGCAACATATGCTTCTATGTGTGCTTACAAAACGCAACATCTCTCTTTTCTCTCATATTTTTACAGAACAATGATCAGAAACGGTTAACATCCACATTATTTAGGTAAATGGCGTAATTCCATATAGAACTTTTAAGTGTAGAGAATACATTTCAGTGCAGTCGAGGTCCGGCTGATCAAGAGTCTTTTAATGTCAGCCTGCTTTATCCATTCCATGATACTTTTTTTTCAGCGTATTTTGGATAAATCTCCCAGAGAAACACCAAATTATGTCCAAATATTTTCAATATGAGCCCAACTTTCTCCCTCAAAAGAAATAAAATCTGTTTGGATGTTAAAGAACAACCGGGAGTCTATGAAGGCTCAAGCTTGCCAGGAAATGGAAGCTGCAGAAATCCCACTGTCACATTCTGCAGTGAAGTGAGTTTTAATTAAAAACAGGGAAGGAGAGGTTGCAGATCAAGAGAAAAAAAAAAAACATGCTCTGAACACTATTATGAAAAGGTACAAAGAACACGCATCTGTTGGTAAACCTTGCTCAAAAATTGACATAAGAGATCAAATGAACGTAACGATTTTAATCTCATATCAATTTGCACATTAAGATGGCTTCTATGGAGCATTTTGACAAAGCAGAGAGTTATTTACTATGAAAGGAGGGTCACTGATGAATAATAATGGTGACTATTTTCATAATAGAAGTAAACAGAAGGAAAATTACCTAGAAATCAGTAGAGAAATCAGACAAGGTTTTCAGGGTTCCAAGTTAAATGTTTTCATCAAGAAAAAAAATACACTAGGTGTACAAAATTACAGTAATCAGACAACACTATGTAATTAAATGTCAATGAATAGTACGTCTTGCCATTAGATTCAATTGCTGTCTTTCACTGATTAGATATTTGTCGTCGCTCTCGAGAAAGTTTGCAAAACTTGAGTATTTGGCTTCATGGTCTACGCTAAGAGGAAAGTTCTGAGCAAAAGCAAATACATCATGACATGCAGTTTTCTCACCCTCTATGTAAAGCGGCTCCACCACATCATGATTGATGAGTTCAAAATTTTCGTGACCGATCCAGTGCTCCACGTTTCGTTTTCTCCCTGTGAAGAAGTTGTCGACCACAGTCACCTCGTGGCCATCCATCATCAGTTTGTCAGTCAGATGGGAACCCACGAACCCAGCCCCTCCTGTGATCTAGACGAGGAATAACCATACGGATATGTCTCTTATTATCAGCCGGTTCAATTAGAAAGCACTAAAACGCAAGCTATATTAACCAACAAAAAAAAGAAAAAAAACATGAAATTTCAGATCAATAATTTTCTGACAAAATAAAACAGCTGCAGAATTTTACTTTCAACAATTTGGAAACTACAATCTTTTTGTACTAAAATAATACATCAAAATAAAGTAGTCCATTAGTCCCAAAGAAATGTTTATTGTTCAATTTTTCTACCATCTAGGATAAATCACTTCTGTCTGTCTAAACAATTATACAGAATTTGGTATTTTCCTTTTGTATTTTAGAATATCCATTCACATAAAAATATATATTCAGGTGACTAATCCTGGTCTGAAAGACATATTATGCTTCTGAATGCTGGAAATTTCAATAGAACACATGCAGCATGTTGTACCTACTAAAGCCAGTGGACCAGTCAAAGTTGTTCAAAGAAACAACGGTGCACAAAGTTTTTCATCTGTGCATTGCTTTTACTGAACATTGTTCATATTATTTTGAAAACTACTTTCATTTTCTGTACACAAACTCCCCCTTTCTTTGTGTACAGTTTCCATGGTAACTGATATAAACCTGATGGTTCAGAAGCTTTTTGCAAAATTCAAGTTTGACTTTTAATGAATGGCTCCATATGTCTTTTACCTGTTTGCTACAGTATTTCCCAACATGGAAGTAGAATAACTTGACATTTTTTCTAAATAATTTTAGCAAAACATGAGAAATATATTCCTCTGAAAAGAAACAGGCATTTTGATTTTTCTTATTCTAGTTAGCCAGGTTATTTGATCATTAGCAGAAAGCCTAAAACTGCATGTGGTGAATAGGAGAAAACATCAGTTATCCTTTGACTCAAAACGTTTCTGACTGAATCCACTTGAAAGAGGCAACCTTTGAAAGGAGCCTCTGTCAAGGTCAGAAAAACAGGACATGTTGCAAACATTCACATTCCCTACTGACAGGTCATACAGGATGTTTGATGCAGGATGTGTTCCTTATGTCTTCATTTTGGGTAAATAAAAAATGACCTGGTGGTCCTGTTCTACACAGCATCGGCTGGTTGAGCTCAGAGATATTATACAGAAGGATCAAATCAACAGGCTAATAAAAGCTGGTCATATTTTGAGTCCTTTGAACACTTTCACACATTTTACTTTTACATTTGATCAGTGTTTACTGTTTGTTTCGGTCGGTTATTGATGTCCAAACATATTCTCTTTGCTATTAAAGTCTCACACCCCCAAACTATGTTGTTAAATGTGCAAGATGTTTACTAGTTCAGTGTCATATCTTTCATTCAGGAGAGATATGTTTGTTTGTTTGTTTTCTTATTCTGAAGAAGGTTTATGCTGTAACTTTTGTCTAAATCTTTACTTTTTGACCTAAATGTCAAACCTTTTTCTCCAAAAAAGGTTGACCGGATGACAATTGTCATTAAAGGTTTTTTGTCTTGGGTAAAAAGGTCTAGAGTGTGCAGCATCAGTGCCATGTGAGGCTTTTTATAAATTAGGCCAAAAAGATTGCAGAAATAAACAACCTTGTTGTAAACTAGAAGTCTAATAGGAAGGATATAAGTCCTTCAGTTTAATTAAAAATCTCTTAAATTATTGTTTAATCTTCCTCAAAAAATAAAAATTTAATTCGACATTAAAATAATAATTAAAAAAAACATTGATGTCACACTGCTTTAAACTTCACGACAAATAAAGGTCTCAAGGCTCTTTGGACAGTTTTACCAAACTCACGAGAAAAGTTATTTATTTACACTAAATTTATAATTTTGTTAGTCACCATAGTAGTGATAATCATACTGAAAAAAGTGAGTATTTTTGGGAAATTTTGAGTTTGTAAGAAAAACGTTTGAGTTAGAACCACAATGATGGACAGCAATTTCTTCCTCAGAGGCTTTAATTGGGTGTAAAAACAACAAAACTGTTACAGGATGCTTTATGGATCTGCCTCAGAATGGCTTGAAGGCAAAACAGATCTTCTTTAATGAACTAATCAGCCATAGCTTTACTACCACCAACAAGTAAAGTGAGTATTGTTACAAAACAATCTTCTGATGGGAAAAACCTGCTTTCAGGTGAATATCAGTTTAAGGCCTATTCATGTGGTCAC
The DNA here is from genome assembly GCA_903066815.1 of Brachyrhaphis roseni. Lineage (NCBI taxonomy): Eukaryota > Metazoa > Chordata > Actinopteri > Cyprinodontiformes > Poeciliidae > Brachyrhaphis > Brachyrhaphis roseni. Next base: position 13,517 of record CAEFZY010021488.1, on the reverse strand, counting down.
TGCGTTCTGTGAGTCTGACAAAATGTTTTGCTTTCATGTGTGAATCACGCCTCTGGTGCTTTTTAGTGACATCCTGCAATGAATATCTCATTCGGGCTGACCAAGTAACACATACATCTCACTTTATATGTGGCATAAGCCTCAAGTGTTGCAGCCACATTAACAAACTGACTTACACAGCTGCGGCACTTTAATGTGACCTCTGACTGACTGCTCAGAGGATCAGTCTGCACTGCTCTGACATGTCAGTGGAGTTTCACAGAAGACTAAGAGATGTTTATTAGTTTATAGACTGTTTGGGACACTTGTGTGATGAGGTTTTTTTATGATATACTTCACCACCAGGCTGAGGGCTAAACTTTGAGCCAGCTATAATGGGGTGATTAACTCATTTAGGTGCTCTGCCACAACCCTTCAAAGCATGTTAATCACATTATAATATGTTAAATTTCACTTTTATGTCATTTGAAAGATTGGGAGCGACCCAAATGTTTGGGACTGTTTTTAAGCGTGAAATTTTACTTTTGCATTTGCTCCAATAGTAACACAAACACATTTGCAAAAAGAATGCAATTATTTTACAACAAAAAATATTGTCGTCATGTTTCAAATTAAATTTGAATAATGTTGGTGAATCGTATGACTTCCCATGACTAGGCCCCAGATAATGGGTTTTCTATATAGTTATTAATATACATATATATTTCCGCCTCAACAATGAGATTTAATTTAAAAATGTCACATCTGCTGTACGCTTCTTTACTTTCAAAGCTTGTTATGCTGCTTAAATAATTGACACCAAAAGTATTTCAGCAAAAAGAGCATGAGTGAGCAGTACTAATTAAAACTTTGTAACATTGTGCAGGTCTACTGCTAACAAAGTATGCGCTACAGTCAAACTTCTATTTGAAAGGAAGCATCAAGCATCCAATAGACGTGTAATGGCGAGAGACAGAAGCAGCATTCAGCTTTCCAAACATCAATGTATGGCATGTCATGGCAACTCAGGAAGCACAGATTAATTGCCTAAATTCTTATGTTTAGAGTTTACATGTGAGCAGGATAAATGTGAGACTGTGCTTACGGTTTGTTGGAGTTTGCCAATAACAATCTAGAGATGTGACCTCAATAAAAGCAAAAAGAAAGTATTTGAAAGTGAAATAGCACATTTGTAATTGATGTTTTTTCACTCACCAAAATTCTTTTTCGATCTTTTTCTGAGAGAAATTTCACCGGTGGATATTTCTGTGAAAAGCTAGAAGAAAAGACCAGGTTTTTAATTACACAACATCTAAAGAAACCCAAAACGAGAACAACAGAGCAAACAACAACATGATTACAATTCAAAGTGGTGTTCAGAAAAAAAAAAATGGATTAAAGAGATAAATGAAGAAAAGCAGAGGTTATTTTTTTCCCTCTCCTCCTTTGCACTTTGGAGTCAAGCACATTTCAGCAGGGAGCTCCTGAATACAATGCCAATTACTTTTAATCCACATTCTCTTCTTTCATTTACATTCACCGCAAAGATGCAGTGAATGTAAACCAAGACGCTAAGGAAACACAAATATGTGTGTGCTTTATTGTGACAAAATAAACAAGGTGGTCACAAATAAAAATTAGAAAAAACAACAATAATGATCTACATATCCATCTCATCAGCATTCATGGCAAACATGCTTTAGGAACCTGTAAAAGTGCAAGAGCTGATCAGCAGCAGCTGCATGACTACAGAAAAGCAGCACCTTCAATCTTTGCCAAGCTTGTGCCCACACAACCGCAAACCAAGCCTCATACATTGTATTTCAAAGGGTCACCTCGTTTTGTGATGCACTGCATAGAGCTGAGACGAAGGCTTTGCTATGTAAAGAATTGCTTCAGCATTCCTAATAACGCAGACATCTTTCAAATTCAAGACATCTAAGATTAACATATATTTTTAATATAAGCAAAGGATGACCTCTGATTCAAGTCAGTTTCAGTCGATCATTTCTGTCACTGCTCCCTGTCAACGTCATTCTAAGCCACAAGCAAGGTTAAGAACACATCGTCTGTTATTAATTAAACTGAAACGGATTTGCTGAAAAGCTTTGAATAAGATGAGCTGTGATTAAATAGAGATCCACACCTCTGTTCCAGGTCACGAATCTTCTCTCTCAAAGGAGCCACAGCCTAAAGAAAGTTGGAAATCAAGAAATGCATCAGTTCTCAGCGCATAACACAAATGACACTGATTCCAAGTTACAACAAGATGCTAATGCAGGTTTATGAAAAGAGTCCCCAATTTTTATGTTAATTTACTCCTTTGACTGGGAGAATGTGATCAGACAGACTACCGTTACATACATCTGTGCTACTTCTGCATTATTTTTCCTCAGAATTCAAACAGTATTTCAGCTCTTTGTCCAATCACACCGAACAACTCAGTTATGGATTAGCTTTGATTTGTGCACAGAAAATGGCAAAAGCAATACATTTTATTTTTACAAATACAAAAATACTGTTAGCCTTACTTGAGAAAGGTAGCAGTGAAAAAGCAGGGAACTATATGGATTATTATCCAAGTTCTCATATTTGTAATAAATGAATATGGAGGTACAAAAATGGGAACAGCAGTGCTTTAATGATTACTCAGCTCAAGTTTGAATAATTATTCTTTTAATTTAGAGCAATCAAGAATCTATGACATAACTGTTTGAGACTAGTTTTTTTGGTCAAAGTATTCTCACAATACCTCCGACTTATTCACATATTCACTGTCACTATTTCTTTTTTTTTTTCATACCAACTAAACAAAATCGTGTCATGCAAGAATTTTTAATTGGTGAGGCTTTTCAAGGCTTTTATAACCAAAATATTTGCTAAAATGGGAGAGAATGGGCTAGAATTTTTTTCTAAAATTCAAATCAGACAAATGGCATCAGTTGTCCATAAGTGTCTTTAGCATCCAGAGTAAAATTACCATCTGCTGTTTTCTATCTGGCATTTTACAATAGGTTAAAACAAAAATAAGATAATCAAGTTTCTGAAATTTTTAATTTTTTTTTCCATAATTTAATTTAACTTCAGTGAAAATATTTCCAACCTGTGAATTGATGCTGTCTGGAACTGGCAGACACTCTCATTGGCGTTTAATTTAAATGCTCAAACACGTAGTTAAATCTGTTTGCAGACGTATCTCTTGCAATTACGGAGGTGTTGAGTCATCATTAGTTTGTGTGTTTGTATTTCTGAATAATGCCAAAGCTGCATTACCTACATCACAGGCAGATATGAGATATTATTTCAAAGGCAAGCTAACTCTTTAAAGTTTTAAGGTCAGCGTGATAAAGTAATTATTTCTGTTAAATATGATGCAAGAGTCATGTTTTAGCAGGTGAGAAATAAAACTGTGTTCACCACAGTGTGAAAAACCACCAGGCAATCTTGGGTAACAGTTTCAATCAGAGCTTCAAAGAATTACTAATAATTCATTACTCAATCCAACGGATGCATCCAAAATCCAAAACTGAAAATGCATATTCTGGCTTACAGAGGGCCAGTGTTCACTGTGATTACTATCAACAACTGGCTGGCTGATTTTATTGCGTCACTTCATGTCACTCTCAACTCCTCTGTGCAGTTGCAGCTGGCTTTTTGAGAATTATAGTATATCTGTGTCATCCAGTCATCAGCATTTTACTGACAATCTGGTTTTTGTTTACCTGAAATAAACTTGTGCAAAATTTTAAATACAAACTCACTCTAATGAAAGCTTCAAATTGTTAGTATTTTGTTCCTGCAAAATTCCAAGTAATAATTTGTGTTTTAATAAATAAAGCATATAATAAAAAGCCCGGATACTACAGATATGTGTTGGGTTATTCCAGGGTTTTGCATCCTGCTGCTCCAGACCCACAAGTGGCTCCTTTAGCTAAATAAAGATAAAGAACTACCTGATGTTTTAAAAAGTAGATGTGATAACAAATGTGTTTTTCTTTTGTTTTTCATTGAATTAAACTTCACAACAGAACAACACTAAAAGTAAAAGCAACATGTTTTAAGATCAATTTTTTTCTGTCATCAGGTTTTAGCCGCACCATGTAGTTAGTAGAAATGAGGCTTATGTGGTTTCTACATCTTTTTCTACAAATAAAGATCCAATAAAAGAAAACGTATCCATTGTTTTTGCAAACATTTCATTTGTCTTCATTTTAAAACTTAAAAATGTAAATTAAATGGTAGATCTTGAAAAAGGACAGATTTACTTTAGTAGATATCAAAAATTATAATTTTTTTGTTTTTCGAAGGGTATGTAACATTACTGGCTGTAAATGGGTTTTATTTAGACTGACTCAGGATAAAAATGAAAGTATAAAGTTTAACCTCTAAGTGCTGTGTGTGAGGTCACAACAACGCAGCCTGTGAAAGGATAAAAATGCTCTTCAGCCACAGATGTGAGCCTGTGGCTTCGCTCAGAGCAAAGTGACTGCTGCAGCGCTACAGCGGATGACATTAATTTAGCCGATAAAAACAAGCCGATGCTGCATCCACTCCAGATGTAGCCGAGGCTTTTTGATGATGTCGGCCACAATATTCACTAACAGGCTTCGCTCTGTGGTTTTTTAGATTTCTTCTTCAAATTTAGGCAAAATGTAGATTGCTTCATCTGTGTTTTTATAAAAAGAAAATAGAAAGCGTAAAAAGAAAAAAACCTTTTCCTCACAAATCAAATACTTTCTGAGCATTATCGACTTATTTTGTTGTTGTAACACTGTAACTTTTTACCTTTCTTCTAAAACGTTTTAAAACTGTATTACTTTAAAACCATCAAAGTACAACAAATAGTAAAGATTTTGCCAAACTTACTTCATCAATTTTCTGCTCAATCTTCACATCTCCATTTTCTTGTATCGACCTTTTCCGCAAGAAAATGATAAGGCAAACAGATAAGGAAAGAAAATATTGAGACATTAGCAAGTTTTTCCTACATGAGATAAGAACAATATCCATCATCCCAAACTCATTTTGCCACAATGGAGACTTGTAAATAAAAGGCTGTTACATAACACATACGGCAGGAAATCTATAGTGACTTTAAATTCTTTCTCCCTATTACTCTGCATATAATTACCAACAATGATAATACAGGAAGTTCCTATCAAAAAGCCTATCATGTGTTTTAAGGAAAAGCCAATAAAGGTTCAGAAACTGGGAAATAAGATTTTAAAATCAGTATGTATTGTAATCTAGCATTTAGCCAGAACGGCAAAGGAAGACCGAGTTTAGTTGTTTGTGTAATCTAGAAAGTGCACTGATCAAGCAAATGTGCCGTTTTAAGTTTATCAGTGAATATTTTTTTTGCTAAATTCACAGTGAAAAACAAAGAACAGATGAAGAAGCAAAAGCTTTTCTTAGTTATCGACATCAAAAACCATCAATTACCTGTGACTTAAATAAGAGAACAAATAAAACTGAAGGTGGACTTAAAATAAAACCTGATGTACAAAAAAACAATAATAAACTGGTTTTGAAAAGTGACATGCATATTTTACATCAAGTAGAAGTGTGATAGAAAAATAACTACTTTTACCTCATGTTTGTATATGTTCCCCAAACAGCTGGAAGAGAAAAGGCAAGAACAAGTCATGATAAAGCTTAATGGAGATAACACAACACATCTCAGGAACAGCCTTTTAGCAGTAGCAGCGATTTAAGACAGAACATCAGAAAGGAGGAAAGCTTAAAGAGAAAAATTGGTTCAGTTGTTTTTTTTTTTTTTCTCATCTGATCTGATAGCATTGTGCATATAGTGAATACACACCCAAGTGGTTGGCTCCAACTATTGGTAGGATCTTCACTCTAACCATCATACCTGCCAATAACCTTTAAATCAGTTTTTTTTGTTTTTTAAAGCTGCCACTAAACATATTTTTAGTTTTGAAAAAATACACCAACCAATCCACAATAAAACTAAATGAAATAAAACATTCAAGTTTCAAATGTGTTTTTTTTTTGTTTTTTTTTTACATAAAATCATGTTAACCAGTGCTGTCTAAATTAACACAATATTGCTTTATTTCACAAGAACAGTAATAGATGCATGCTATACATCTAAATTTGACAGTCTAACCAGATATGAACAAGTTGCCACAGTGTAAAGCTGTATAGGTACCACTCTATGAAACAGGGGCAGAAATTTTCTATTTTTGCTTAGCCATGTAAATTGCAGTACATTAGCAATGCATGAATTTCCCAGCGCAAAGGTACAAAGGATCTTTTCTTGGGGACCTTGCCTTATTTATTTTTACATACTTTACAGTTTTTGGCAAGAGTACGAAAAGTACATATACAGTATATACTAATCCTAACTAATGTATAGCTTTTCAATGTTGTGATCCAGACTTGATCTCATGCTAAACAAAGGTAGGAGTGTGTATCCAGCCCCTACATGTATGTTATTGTTCAACGAAGCAGTTTTCAGTCCTGGTCGTCAAGACCAACTGCCCTTCATGTTTTAGAGATGATGGATGGGCAATCACCCATTTATTTAGATCAGGTGTGTAGAGGCAGGGAAACATATAAAACATGCAGGGCAGTGGGCGACTGCTCTAATATAGACACGCAGCTCAATAAATTAAAATGTCATTAAAAGTTCATTAATGTCAGACTCATAAGTTTGAAAGATCTGAAGTGTTTATTTAAATTAGTTTTGATGATTATGACTTGCAGCTGAAGAAAACCCAAAATTCACTCAAAAAATGCCATGTTGTTGTCTACAAACACAGAAAAAACTGCTGACCCAGCAGACATTTACTGATATCTTCCACAATTCTTATCATCCGTCTTTAAGGAAGTTTTAAAGCGTATCTTACTTCCCTCAGCTGATAACCTATCCTAATTTCATTTTCCAGAAGAACTTGGCGCCTATCCACATGTAGCTCGGTAAAACCAGCCCATTGTTCTACGCTTCGCTTGGTACACAGGCTCTGGTATTGAGAAACAATTGCTTCCTGGAGGCATGGTCTCTGTCGAACTTTTAAACTCTATCTAGTCTCTAAAGTTTGCTCGTGACGTACGTAATGTACCAGTTTGACAATATGAAACTTAACGGAAATTGCCTGCACTGTAAACAACCATCCTCCATGCTCAGACCAGCACTTAAGAGAGACAAATGTCGATCCGAATGAGGCAGCTACAAACTCACATGACGTAAATCCCATTGAGAATCTATGGGATGTTGTCAAAGGGAAGGTCAGCCACTGCAGACCCAATAATTCAGACAAACTGAGAGCTACTTTAAGCTAACTTAAGCAGATCCACTGGCTATTTGCCTCTATGCCTACTGAAAATTAATTTCAGTAGGTTGCTGTTTTTGTAAATATCTTTAATTACATACCATTTTACATTCTAAATCAATACAATATTACTATAATATTGAAATAAATCAACTTTGCAATGATTTTCTAATTTGTAGAGCTGCATCTTTATATTAGATAATCATTTACAAATGTTGGTTTAGATTTTATGATTGAGAAATTAATTAAAGGAGTTAAAGAAAAATCCAGGTCTGGAAACATGCCCATAAGTGGGGCATGTTTTTACAGAAGCTCCTTTAAAAGAAGTAATGATAACATATTTATCTTTTGTTCGTTCAAGCAATCACCTGACAGCACAGTAAAGTTTCACAGAGGTTATGTTGATGCGTTTGTTAACACAGCGCTGCCTTCCAGAATGTTCTCACAGGTTAGTACACAGCTGCTGATGTTATAAATAAAATATCACTAGCATAATGTGGGGAATTATTCCCTGGCTTTGTTAAGAATAAAAATAGAAGCATAAACCTAGGATGAATGATTGACCTACTTAACCTGATGACAGGTTAAGTAGGTCAATCATGATGACAGGTTAAGTAGGTCAACCTGTCATATCTGATTTGTACAGTCACTTAAATTGATTTGAAGATGGCTTGTTTTGTGAACAAAGAAATACCGCTCATCCAATTGCCAATATTTAATCAGTCCAACTAAACCTATGATCTATAATCACACCAAAGAGACCCATTTCTTTTTAAAGAAATTCTTGATATTGAGATTTTGAACTCTACGTTAAATGGGCAGATAATGTCAACAGCTGTTACTGTTAGGCACTTACACAGTACTATTTATAGGACATTTAACACCGGAGGCATGGCCAGCTACTGATATTATTGAAGATTTAAGATCGCAAATATTGTTTCAAAAATCACCCCAAAAATACTATATCATAGCTTTCCTTTTACACAGCTTTTGACAGCATTTTCTCTGGTCATTTAGAGCAGAGCAACGCATGATTCTTTGCCTATAACTTGCAATACACTGCCGGTCAGCAGGCTGAACGTTCCGGGCGAGAGGCGGGGTACACCCTGGACAGGTCGCCAGTCTGTCGCAGGGCAACACAGAGACAAACAGGACAAAGCACCATGCACACACACACTCACACCTAGGGGCAATTTAGAAAGACCAATTAACCTGACAGTCATGTTTTTGGACTGTGGAATGAAGCCGGAGTACCCGGAGAGAACCCACGTATGCACACGCAGAACATGCAAACTCCATGCAGAAAGACCCTGCGCCGGTGAACCCAGGATCTTCTTGCTGCAAGGCAACAGTGCTACCAACTCCGCCACTGTGCAGCCCAAAATAAATATTATGTTGTATAATTTTTGCATCAGTAAGAATAATTGCTGCCTTTCTGCTTATAATAAATTGGTTAGATAATTTCCATTTTTGTTTTGAAAGGTTAGTGAACTTACTCTGCTACAGTAAAACCGGGGGTGTTTTTGGATACTGATCCATGCCTAACATACAGTACTAGTAAAAAAAAAAAAAACCCTTTCATTTAGACCCAAGCTCCAATTCAGTAGTTAAACAATCGGTTATTTCAGCATTAACACTGTGAATTTCTCTTCTACTAAATACATTACGACTCTCAGAAACGTAGAAACTGTTGCTAGGAGACCATACTGCAACCTATTTTTTTCTACCTGTAGTTGTTTTTATCTTATTTTGTCTAAATGGGAACCATTCAGGCTTTATAATCTACATCCCGGGTGCTTGGCCACTGCACGGAGTTGCGGCAGCCTGTTGTGTTGTTGGAAGTTTCCACAGCAGTGTCTGTGTGTAGTTGAAAAATAATCATAAAGAGGTTTTTTTTTAAGATTATCAAATTACAAGAATATCAAATCAATGTACTCACATGCAATGTACGCGATCAAAGCGAGAGCAAAAAGTAGCTTCATCATTCTTCTGTTTAAGCCTGAAAGCAGCCAGAAGACCCGCTTCATCATCCGATCCAAGCAACAGATCCAGGAAACCAGTTGGCCACCCGTTCAAGTCCCGCTAGTGCATTTTGGGTCGATGTTGTTTTCATCTGATGATTTCTGGGTTAATATAAATGCTGGGTGTCACTTAAAATGTAAATAGCTCCTGGGGAGGACAGGCTTTCTAGCTGCTCCTGCAACGTCAACACCAAGCAGTTTACGTGGCTAGCAGCGTAATGTATACAGGTAGCAAACAGTTAGCTGTCAGGTGGCAAGGCACGCTGTGGAGTGGTGACAATCATACCTACGTTAATGCTTATTTAACAGAGTTAACATTTATTCCCTTATGGGAAAACGGGTTACTATAGATGATCATATATCCTGGACAAATGCGTCAGTATTGTCAATACGAACTGCGATATCAAAACAGCACGAACCCAAATGGTTAGCCGTTAGCTTCACATTAGCCGCGTCTGGCTAGCATACTGCTTAAACTCGCTGCCTGTTTTCTTACGTTCACTTCAGAAAACAACACAAAATTTAGTCTCAAATTCGGATTCGGGGGCAAAAACTCAACCGCCTCTCATTTAAACGTCCCACGCGTGCAAACATGACAGAGTTGCTCCACTCAGCAGGGCCGAGGAATAACTGATGAGCGATTATTCATCGCTCGATTTATCAGCCTGCATGACGTTCATTTCACTTTTGCACAACTCAAACAATAAACCTTTTGTTTCAGTGTCACGTTACTAAGACTTTTCCTTGCTTAGCGTTAACAGTTTTACTCATCCCTAAACATTAAGGCAGTCGTTTCAAATTTACAGAAACAGATTGATATTTGTGAACACAGATGCTTTTTATACCAGTTTGATGTCCCCATTTCAGCCAGTGTGGTCTGTTCAGAGCTTTAATGGTTTTTAACTATAAGTTACTGACATCAGACTAAGAATGAATACTTAAATTATTTATTAATCCCTCATTTTAAAAAGTAAGCACAAAGCTATTAGTGAAAAAATATTTAGTTGGTGAACAATTTGTTTGACTGCTAATATGTTTCTTTTTCTGAAATTCTTTAGTTTTATGCCAGATATAACAGGAGCCACAGCTTACTAAAGAGTTCCACTTTTATCACATCAGACAACAGAATATTCTTTAGTCTTACTTACAAGTCATCAGGGGTTTTTGGGAGATGAGTATTTATGTTGTTTTTGCTTTGCAGTTGATTTTTCCGATATCTCTAAAAAGGATGCCAGCTTTATTCAGTCTCTTTTTATGGCTGATTCACAAACTTTGAGGCAAGCAAAGTCTGCAGTGCTAGTAGTACTTGGATTTTTTTTTGTGACCTTCTGCATGAGTCATCAATCCACTCAGAATGATGTTGGTAGTCCGTCACTCCTGAAATAGTTTGGCACGTACTTTTCCATGTTTTTTGTGTTTGTGGATAAAGGGTCTCATTGTGCAATCTCGAAACCTTAGAAAGAGCTTTGTAACCTTTTCTAGACTTGTAAGTGTCAATGGCTTTGCTTCTTATCTGTTACAAAATTTCTGTCAGCAACAGCAAGTATTTGTTTAAGATTTGTAGCCTAATTTATCATGTCAAGCAGGCGCTACATTAGAGATTAGGACCAGATTTAGCGAGTGTAATTGTATCAAAAATGTAATGAATTACAAGTAACTAATGGCACAGAAAAGGGAGGATTAACTTTTCTTTCCTCTACAAATAATTAGAAAACTGCTTTTGGAATTTACTCAGGTTCCTTTGTTTGGTATAGATAAATATGATCTGAAATATTTAAACAAGACAAAAAACCAAAAGTAGAATAAATTTGTATATTATTTTCTCATAATGTTATTATTTATTTCCCCAGAAAATCCCATTGAGATGAAGAATTTCTTTCATAGGAATCCTGGCCAAGACTGGCGTCAGCACAGTTTGTAAAACTTGTCTGTATGTGTGTGCCTATAGCTAGATCACAAAGTCCTTCTGCAGTTTACCAGATTCTTGTTAAGTTCATACTTCAAAGCATCAATTTGAAAAGTTCAGCTTACGAGGGTCTTACAAAACAGCACAAAACGTATATTATTTTGGTAGATTATGTCTTGCATTATAAACTGTCTGTTTTTGTATGGTGCTTTGTGATCTGAGCTTGCTTTGATCTTCCTTGTGAACTGCACTTTAACAGAAATAGTTTCCCAGTAAAGCTTTTATCATATTGAAGTTTTTTTTTTTTTTTTTACACGCCACATCATTTTATAAAGTTCTTATTTAACCCTCTGATGCGTGAGTGACTGACTATAGAGTCTTCAGTGAGTGGGTCTTTTTTGACCCGGGTTACAGTCAATGTGTTTTTATGCTACTTTTGTCATTTTGATTCAAAATAATGTTTTGAATCAAAACATTATTTCTACTGTGTTTTATTTCACACAAGAATTATTTCATGTTTGAAATATTTAAATTTTTCACTTTTTTAAACGTTTTTAGAACAATTTGTAGAACATTTGTAACACTTTGTAGAACTTTTTTAAAACAAAAATGACAACAGCAATTTTACAACAGCAATGATGAAACGTCAATAATAGTCAATGTCAACATCGATTATGTGTGTGGGCATTGGGAGGGGGTGAGAAAGAGCATGTTTCTTGAAACTAGCTAGCTAACCAAGCAAGCTAACATTACTGTTTGTAATCTATTATGCTATGTTTGTCATGCATGGGAGGGAGTGTGTGTATGTGTGTGCATTTATCCATCCATCCATACATCGATTCATCAGAGGGTTAAGATAAACCCAATCAGTTATGCGTTCACTGATTTTGAAAGCACAATGACTCAATAAAAGTCTATATGTTCACTGCAACATCATAAGTGATGAATAAAAAACAACTGAATTATTCTTGTTTATAAAGGCTTTTCACATTTTCTTGTAGTTTGGAGGTGAAACAGTACCCTTCTAATGCAGTACTTTAGATTGTCATGTTCTGACTGACTGACTCTTCACCAGTACACTGCATCATCCATCAATGGACTGATTCACACAAGTGAAAGAAATTTATTTTATATGTACATGTGCAGCAATCAGTCAGAGGGAAAATTAGAAGTGGCAGAATGTCTTCAATTTTGTCTCTAGGCAGCTGCTGCACTTCCTGTCATGCCTCCATGTCTTTCATCCATCAGCCTAAAGCCCTTCAGATGTCATGTCTGTTTGTGTTTTTACAATTCACAGCAACATTAACAGACTTCTCTCTCTGTGAGGTTTCACATAATACTACACCCTGGAAGTATTTTTACAGCTTCGCCTTTGAACCACAGGCCTTCGGATCCCTGGTGATAATCTTTATTGCCTTTGTTAATGTTAGTTTTTCATGTTTGTGTATTTGATGATTAAAGAAGCTTTTCTGTCTTCGCCATAGTCGGTATTAAAAAGCACTGATTAAAGCAGCTAAAGTCATTAGTGCACAAGTGAATGTTAATATTTTATGTGGCTGTGTTATTTACGCAGTGTGAAACTTACAAATGCAATTAGACTCCCTTGGAAATACTTCCCACAGATGTCTTGGTGAGAAAGATAGACATGGCTGAGCAAGATTGCTTAATGGATTTTTTTTAAATAACTGCTCATGGTCTATATTTAATTTGTGAAGAAGCACATTGAAAAACAAAGAAAATCAATTTTTGGTTATCAACTTTTCAATTAATTTCAAATTACCTGATTAAACACCGGTGTCCTTCTTGTCAGGACACAAAGTTTATTTAACCCCAAACCTATCATGAAATGCTTGGAAAGTGATGAAAGTTTCTGGGAAAGAGTTGTTTTCAGCTGAAGGACCTGTTCAATTTTTTCAGAAGAAATGCATTTAATTACTCATAATGTTACATCACTTTGCTTGTATATGTTTGACATAAGAAATCAAACTAAAATTCTTCTATTTTTCACCTGTAGTGTGAAGGGGACACAACTGATATACAACCAGCCAAGGTGAACAACTGTACAGCTCTGCAGCATACTGTGAAATTGCCGAGTGGTGTTTGAATACTAAGCTGGTGGAACAACAGTGTAAATAAACACTGAATTTTATCAATTCACACTGTTGTGATTCAAAATAAGGATAAGAAATTGCTTCACAAACTTAATTTAACAAGCCCTACTTTGAGGCCTATAAATCCTGTTAACCTCCACCCGCCAGAAGCTTATGCACAATTGTTTTACATTCCGAAATGCCAATGGTCACAAAAATAGTATAC
>CAEFZY010021485.1:0-11436 GCA_903066815.1 Brachyrhaphis roseni | reverse complement strand
CTCTGAAAAATGGGCATGCAATGAAGAAGCGAGAAACAATCCAGCTCTTGTCAAGTTCTGTCGCAGAGAGTTACAGTTTTGCACTGGCCAGAACTATATAACATGGGTTTGGAGTGATGTGCATTTTATTCTTTGCTTAGGTGAGGGGGAGGGGGTTCAATAGAGTTTGTGTGGATATTGGTTTACATCTCATGACTGCATTATCTAAATCCACAGGGTTGCATGTTTAAAAAAATGAAGTGCCACAATAAAGATAGATTTGTACTTATAGAAAACTAATCAGATAATTAAAATTTTGTTCATTATGTTTGGGTAATCAATTAATTTCTATCAGACAAAATCAAATATCTGGGTTTATTAGAGACATCCATGAAGACATCCAGATGGGAGGATGAAATTCAACATTATTTTGAGCTATAATGTTAACTACTTAACACTTTTGGTATTTTGTTTTTTCTTCTTTTTTTTAATGAAATTTCTGGGTTTAATTGAGTCCATAAAACCACAAAACTTTAGACTCTTCATTGCCAGGTGTTGTTGCAAATGACATCATTGGAGCTTCGACCACAGCCTCTCTGGGTTCACAGCCTGCTTACGCTCCCACTTTCTTGCCCTTATTCACACCCACAATAGTGAGGAACAGTCTGACAATAGAGACACACCTTGGCTAGAACCCAACCAGACATTAACCGGCTAGAGTGAGACTTGACCATGAAGAAGGGACTTAAACGAGGCAACAAGCTGCTATGTTTAGGAGGCAAGTTGGGTTTGATAGATTTCTTTTCTCCCTGAATAAATCATAATTAGTCTACAACTGATGGTTGTTTGATGATATGAAAACATGCAAGTGTCACAAAATAAGTGGTTCGATGAAGTGTGCTCCCCTCTTCACAAACAAATGAAAACCAATCAATCAAGAAAAAGTTGCTTCCACAAAACATTTACTCTGTTGTGTAACTCAGCCACCACTGTTGATTCACTTGAGTAAATGTAATGAGCTATGAAGTAATCACTACCAATCCTCGCTCAGAGTGAGGGGTGGTCTACCCAGGGAAAAGGAATTACAGTGAAGGCCGAGTGCGCCGATTAATGGGAACCAATTTGTCCCTGGGGGAGCTTCATCACTCCACTTAGCAAAGATGAGGGGCGTTGAGCCCAAACCCAAACCATTTCAAGCTGAAGGGAAATCATTGTTATCTCACAGCTCCACCCCCACAGAGCCTTGTTCCACTTTGTGATGAACTCTAATTCAAAACAGAACAATGAAGCTCGGAGCAGATTCCTCAGGGAGACCGAGTTTGTACACAGAACAATGGTCCCGCTGCCAAGAGGAGAAAATTTAAAAAATCCCTGTCAAGTCATGTATGGGTGTGTTGTTTGAAATATGTTTGGTCGTCAAAAACATTTACAGGAAAGTTATGAGTGAACAAGGCGTTTTAATTACAGCTGAAAACAGTTAAAATTGTGGTTCTGGCTGCCAACTTGCCTTTGGGTCCACAAACCTCCCTGGAAGTTTTGTGGCTTAAGATATGAAAGCATCTGGATTTCTTCATAAGGAGCTAAAACAACCCTTTCTGCAACAGAGTGAGTAAAAGATAAGACATATTAAGGTAGATAATTAAATATTTTCATATGTCTGGGTTTAGACAAGATTATTAAAAAGGAGCTCCTCATTTTTTTTTTACAGTTGCACATATAAGTGATGATCAATGCTTATAAAAGTTCAATCTATTCCAGGTAGGAAGGAGTTGAGAAAATAGAGGATAATGGACACTAGAACAAAAATATCTTCATGAAAAAGGGATTACATGCCAACAGTTATGTAAGTGAATAAATGTTTCTGAGATTTAGAACAGCCAAAAGTTTCATGATGGGCTTTAAAGTTCATGCCTAAAAGAAACAAAAGAAATCCCCCTAATTTGTAGCAAAAAGAAATGCCCATCTACTGAACCTGGTCCATGCCAGAACCAAGATTCAGAATAGTTAAATCTATTCTTTGGTTTTAGCTTTACAATAAGCCCACATAATTACTGAAACATGACACTGCTTTAAAGGGAAGTGTCAAGACTTCTTGAATGAGGGTCTTATAAAGGCTTTAAGCCGTCAATATGTTACATACAGTAGATACTTTTCTTTGCACCTTTCTGAAGTTTTAGCCAGACCAAGTGGCAAAACAAGCCGCTAATCCAAGTAGAGTTTAGAGCTAAATGGACTGCTGTTTAATACATTTTATTCCCCTAAAAATCCCCTCTCCAAAAACACCGAAGAGTTTAAGTAAAAGTCATTTTTTGAACCACATCAAACAGAACTTGATGATTTATTTTATTTAGGAGGCATCAATGAGCTTCTTGTGGTAAATCTGTACTTTGAACATAACGTGAAGCATTTTCAGGCAGAATACCCATCAAACAGAAAAGAACAGTGTCACTTAAACTTCCGTCATATGTTTGATTCTTACATTGATTTACTTCTATATCAGCCAATTACTCTGACCTGAGATACTCTTTATACCCCATTATTAGGTTGTGTTAAGAACAGGAAGGTCATGGTGGTGTCCAGCCTCCCACCATCTCTTGTGTAAGTAGTCATGGGTTTATGTGCAAAATAAAATGACATTTGCAAATACAAAAATTTTCTTTTGAAAGCTTCAGCCTCTGGATCAAATTATTCTGGATTTATACTAAATGAAGATGCCAACAAAGTTCTCTTTTGTAGATTAGATATTATCTGCTTATAAGCTTTTAAAAAAACAGCTGGTTCAAAAACCTCCTCTATAAACAATGTGCCCAAGGGTTTCATGTTGCTGCGATCTAAAGGATGCACCAGATCAGATCAGTTAAAAAGAGGCTGCTATGTTTTGCTGGCTTGGCCTGGGCAGGTTACACAGCTTGGTCTGAACTTTTAAGTCCAAGATAAACCCTTAAGTGCATAGTTTTAAGTAAAGCCAATTTACAATCTCATATAAAAACAGAGAATTCGCAGGAAAGAAGCAAAACTCCTCAAAGGTGGAGCGCGAGTCAACACTACGTTAAGCTTATGTTTCAAAGCTGACAGCTCTTACTGGGTTCTGAATCAGAGAGCCAGAGCAGAAGGCAGTCAGCATCCTGCTGGTTCAGTCTGGCCATGTCACTGCTGCTACGGAGCGGATTACGTGCCAGCTATTGTGGCAGCAGGTGTGTGTTAGAGAGATGTCCATCCTCTCCCTCTCTCCAACATGCCCTGTCCTGCCAGTATCTCCCCAGTTCCCACATACACCCACTGATATCTCTGCCATTCATGCATTAAAACAAATGAATGACAACTAAATTGATAACAGCTGTTTAAATTAAACTCAACGATGTTTTTCACATAATCAAGATAAAGCCAAACTGATGCTGCTTGGACGAAGATCTTTGTAAATAATAATTAACTTGGTGTTCTAAAGACCATAAAAATCCCAACTCAGCATCCGTAAACACAAATTAAATCCCACACACTGACTGGATCATTCATAACAAGTCCAGAACAAAGCGCACAGATAAACACCGAGGCCTCCACAAGACAGACCATGCACGTGTGTGGACGCCAGCCCTCATTTTAGGTTATTCTTGGCTCAAGCATCACCTCGGCAGCTGCACAGCTCGCAGCCAGAGTGTTGCAACATGTCAGCTCAAGCTCCAAAGAGTCCTAAATAGAGTGTGTACATTACAGGAGTCCTATAGGAAAGTCTGTATTTATAGGGTTTAAAGTTAGGAGGTTGGGAAAGGTGCCCAGAGCAAACACACAGGCTGTCTTTCCCCAAACAGAGCAGAGAACAGAAGCCAACCTCTTTATGATTGGCACTTACTTTAATCCCAGTAGCAAAGCACAGCTTGTCTTGTAGTATATAGGGGATTTTTAATACCCAGAAGCCCCAAACACAGTGGTAGAGTAGCATAAAGAGAGAAATTACCATTCAGTTTAGGCATACAAGCTACACCCTTTTTACGATTTAAATTCATCTCATTGAGATTTCAGAGAAAGTATTCGGTTTTCTCTGGCTGGATGTAGCAGAGAGTAAATCTGCTCTACCCCTCCCCCACTTGTTGCTTCACACTGCTAGTTAGCTGGCTGAAAGAAGGCAGCTGCTTGCAGTTTTGATTTACAGACAAGAGTTGTTTGGAAAGAAATATTACAGGTCACAACAGACACATATATTCAAGACCTGGAAACAAAATCAATTCATTATGTAACTAAATCACTCAACTAACCTTTCTTTTTTTTCCCTTTCTTTTAAGGCAATACAGCAAACAAACTACAAGCTGCAAGTCTGCCAATCAGCCAATAAATGAGTAGGTGGACTAAATAAGACCTGCAATAACTCTTGAGAACAGCCAAACAGCAAAAAGGTGTAACATTCATAACACTCTGCAAAAACTACAAATAAATTTAGCACATTCATATTTAATTTATTTACTTATGTTAATGTATCAAAACAAGAATATAGATAGCATTTTTATTACTGTAATAATTTATGTGAGGCTGTTTAAGCAGCAGAAGTAAAAATTGTTACTCTACTAGTTTTAAATAAACTAATAAGATAGTGTTACACATTTTGCTTTAAAATTTTGTGTAATTATCATGATACGGACATATTTTTATTCAAGGTTATTGCAAAATGAAAATCTCATAATGACTTATGCCTACCTAGTGTTTAAATTCCCCATTATTGGCAAAATATAGTAGTAATAAAACATCTAATGTAAACTAAGGTCAAGTAAGAGGCATTTTCCACAGTATTCAGTGCTATGGAGTAAAACTGAGACCTTTAGTTTAAGGGCAAACTTCCATTCATTAATACTTTATTCTATAAATAATAAGTTGAAGTGGTATAATTTTTCCCTGACACATGGAAATAAAGGCGTACTGTATAACTGATTGCCTACTGGGAAAAGCACAGATGACTGACATTGAAAATAAACCATCAACTGGATTTATAACCTCTTACCCGTCTCCATCCTCATTCATTGTAATCTGGATGCCGAAAAAGCTGTTGACAGCCGGACTGGTCAAGCTGAGGCCCTCGCCAATGGGAGACTGCACATGGTCTTTCACTGCCCCCACACCAACACTCTGCTGGGGTAGGACTTCGGTCATCTTCCAACCATCCTTCGTCGGATTAACGTCTCCTCCGTACGCTCCCTGCAGCTGGATGAGTCCCGCTACACCAGGGGCCTGACTGGACACACCTGGAGATACGCTGGTCGTACTTGGCACTGTGGCAGGCACGTTCTTGCCACCGCTGTGGATAGAGGCAGCGGTCGCGGAGGGTGCAGGGGCGCTGCCCGCACCCCCTGAAGGCTGTTGTTGTGTGCTTCCTGAAATTACAGGGGCCACGACTGATGCATTGGCCACCTGATGTATGAAACTCACATCTCCACTGGGCCCTTGTGCTCCTGGACCAGCAAGGGTGAACTGAGGTGACGATACCTGACTGGTGGAGCCTATAGAGGAGGACGTAATAGGAAGATTCTGGGTGCATGACCCAAAGTGTTGCTGGCTGGGAAGGGGAGAATAGACGAACTGCTGGGGAAGCGAAGCAGGAGTTATGATTGCCCCATGGTGCACACCATTGAGGCTGTCAGGTATGAAAGTCTGGGGGGTACCGGGCGACAAGGTTACCTGAGCCTGTTTGGATTGCTGTGATGCTGCTGCTGAATACCCCGTGGGCTGGAAGGCACTTGCTCCACTCCCAATCTGAAGGGACAAACTGTAGCCCTGCTGCAGGGACTCTGAGGCCTGAGAGTGGGTGTGGTGTCCAGTGGAGACAGAGTAGCCACTATCTGTGGCGTTCTCCAGAGCCTGTGCAGGAAAAGCACTGCTACCGACAATAGCATTACAAATACCTCCTAGTCCACTGTCTCTGTCCACACTGTGATCGACGGATGGAGAGGACTTCAGGCTGTCCACAGTCCGATGAACTCCTGAATCCGATTCTTTCACATAAAACTCAGTACAAGTCCACCTGCCCCGTCTGAAGGGCTCTCCATTACTGTGGTCGAGTTTAATGACTCTAAATCGAGAACTACAACTGTTGCTAGGCGCTGTGTGGCTCATGCTGGTAATAACAGCTGTAGAACTGCTTACTATGTGGGAGCTGGGGACAAAAGGCACACTCCCCCCTACATTATGTGGGGTGTTACGACCACTGGATGTAGATTTCATAGAGATCCCCCCGATAAAAGGGCTTGTAAAATGCAGCTGGCCCTCCTGATTCTCCCCAACGTTGTTCAAAGTGTCGTCTGGTGAGATCCGGTCACACCCCCCCGGCGACCTGGGATCAGTCCTGGGTTCCTGCGGATCGTCCGGCCGCTCGCTACAGTCCCCAACAACGATCCCGCCCGCCTCCGGCTCACTTTTCTGAGCCGGAGTTACACTCGTAATCTCGAAGCAACTTCTCTTCTTTCCTGTTATTTTCGACATCGTTAGCGATTTGGGTTGCCCAGAGGAAACGGAGTGCCGCACTAACGTGTTGCGAAGCAGTTCACAGCTGAAGCATGGGATAAAGGCACGTACCGTCACAGCACATTTCCTCAGAGTTCATCTTTCAATCTGCTGTCCGGAAAAAGTGTACAAAACCCCGAGGCCGGACCCCAAAGAGAAGGCTCGGAGTGTGTGGTCCCAGTGTATGTCGGCCTTCCTTGTATCCGGGCAGCGAAGTAGTAAACAGGCCCTTGTCAAACTTCTGTCTGAGCAGCAACCACCGGTACTCTAGTCTGAGGTGGGCCCAGCCTCTCAGCGGTTCAAGAACCACTTAGCCAAGATAGCTGCTGTTGGCTAGTTTCCCCTGCCTCTGTTGGAGCATATGCGCCATCGTGATGTAAACAAACTCAGTCGCAGTTTCAAAAATTAGTACACAACCCCAGCGGACGAAAGGGAGCGTTTCTCAAAGTTTCTCCGGAAAGTTTGCCTCTCTTCGTGTGAACAGCTCTTCTCTGGCAGGTAGCTGACACAAACAGCTTCTTCCCCCAGCAGCGACACCGAGCTAACGGGCAGCTAACT
This sequence comes from Brachyrhaphis roseni, assembly GCA_903066815.1. Taxonomy (NCBI): domain Eukaryota; kingdom Metazoa; phylum Chordata; class Actinopteri; order Cyprinodontiformes; family Poeciliidae; genus Brachyrhaphis; species Brachyrhaphis roseni. Next base: position 4,416 of record CAEFZY010021485.1, on the reverse strand, counting down.
GCTCCTGACTGCCGCTCAACCGCTCCGCAACATGCCAAGAACCGAGAGCATCACGAGGCGGGAGGTCAAACGCATCCTCTGTTACCTCCAGCAACTTCATTCAGTCAGAAACTCCAACTGTAGACGCCCTCCATGTAGTCGGAGCTCCAAGAAATTGCGAAATTAATTTTAAATGGCTAAAAAGTTAAACATTCACTGTCGTCACTTCCGGTAAGCGTCACACCCGGTAGTCGGAAAAGGGCTGTTAGTAAAAAAAAATCTCTGATATTAATTTAACTTTTTTTATTATTATTTTCAAATAAAATATTTATATTAGTGAAGGGGGAAATTATACATTTATTGATAATATTTTGTCAGATAAAATTCAAAATAACAGCATTGCTTCTGTTAATTTCTTTTCATCAAAGCTTCTGCTTTTGCAACTCTCCTCTATTTACACAGTAAAAGCGTTTCTTCCCGGTTGTGACTATGTTAGAAAAAAAAAGTTAACTAGAAAGCACATGATAAACTGAAAATGTCTGCCATCATATGAGTTGCTTTCCTCATACATTTCCATTTCCTTGAGCTTGATGTCCCTCATGTCCATCCATCCAATAGATGGAAGTGGGAGGGCGGGCGTATTCAATAATTGAAATATTACTGAAAAGCCCACTTATTTTAGGAACTTATCACAAAGTGAAACATATTATATAGACTAATTACACATAGATGGATGTTTGAAAGCCTTTATTTCTGTTAATTATGAGGATTTTTTTTTCCACTTACAGGTACTGAAAAAATACCATTTAGAATTAAAACCTTACATGAGACATTAAAAATATTTTAAATAGAAAAATGTGGGTTTAATGAAACTTGTGCTTAATATGTCCTTATACCTTGCTTCCTTCAAAAGGTACTTTTAGGTTCNTAGGATTACGGTAAATAAAAACTATATACATATCAAGTTTATTTGTATAGCACATATCAGCATAAAGGCAGTTCAAAGTGCTTTATATCATAAAAGCACACAAATATACAAAGTCATGAAACACAATTAACAATTGAAGCATAACATTTTGTCTGGTGGCATTATTACAAATCAGAATGTTTATTAATGTGTTATTTATTATGTTTCAAAAGCTATTCTAAACAAGTGGATTTTGAGTCTGAACTTAAAGGAAGTCAATGGAATATCATAATGATTAATTTAAATTAAAAAGAGAAAGTTTCTAATTATTCAATATGTTAATATTGTGGATATCAGATGTGAAATAAATGCACTTTTTGCAAATTTTCACATTTACTTAATATGACTACATATTTGTTTCTTGTATTTTTAACAACATGTTTTCTATATTTGGCTAGGGAGCTATTTTTAACTGTCCTGTGTTGTAAGTTTTTAACTGGGATTAAAGTGAGAAGCATTCACCCTGTAAGCATGCAGGTCAACGCTTCAGCTGAGTCCAGGTGAGTGAGTCATCAAAAGACTTATTATGATTAATCATGTGAGTTTCAGAAATCAGGGAATGTTGGCTGACAGGGCAACAGGCGGATTCTGCTTGGTTGTAGTCACCAAGTTAAAACAAACATCCTAATGAAGCTGATAAAGCTGATATGCATCCAGTCATTCCCTGGAAACAAAGACACTTTACGTTTGTGGCTTATGCTTTTGGTTAAAGGTGTGTCATAAAACCAAACCCATGAAGAAGTTTCAAACTAGTTTTTTTGCAACTTACAACTCTTGGAAACGATTTGTCACGATAGCTGTGAATGATTTATGTTCCTGAGAAGTAAATGTATTCTTCACAGCTAGCTGTAATCTTCATTTTCCGGCTAATTTCAGCCAGTTTGATTACTTTGAAGGTTAAAGCTCTAATTATTGCAATTTCCTCTGGCTGCACTGGAAGGATACAATATAACTTGTAATTTCATTGCAGTTATTCTTTCCAATGGCAGGGCACACCCGTTTTAAACGCATGGTTTGAGTAAATGAAGTCGAAGAGTTTAAGAGATTACCGCTCTAAAGACAGAAACAACTGATGTTTTGATAGAAACAAGGAAGAGGGTGGAGCGGGTTGTGACACATTTTATATCTGGATCTTTTGTTGCCGACCTCACATATCTGCCGTCATAGGATTTCAACACCTCATATTAACACAATGACTCATCTTCCATGTGACTATCTGTTCAAACAGTGACTGATAACTCTTCACAATCCTGTTTGAATTAATCTGAAAATTTATCAGGCTTCTATCTGCTTTTTTACCTGATTTTTCCCATACTCTGTTAAGTACATTATTCTCTGCAGTGACTCCTTTGTGGTCACCTGATGACGAGAGGTTAATTCATCTGCAGAGGCAATCACTCCATATTACATTCAGCTGTGGGACAGTTTGTCACAAGATAAGCGCATGATACAAACACAGAGAAAAGAGTCCTAAAGTTGACCTCTTTTGACTGATTCATTGATATATGTAAAATTTTGCATGTATTTCATTTTGACTATGTTATGATGCATCACTATCTTAAAAAGTTTTTATAGAGGAGCCAAAGGTTGGAAAATATTGTCTTCAACTGGAAGTTCAGGAATTATCACATCATGTACTTCAGTAAAATAGAGTTTTAAATTTTGACAGAATATTTAAAAAAAATCTAAAGCGCATCAAATTATCCAGTAGTTTTAATTTAAAGAAAAGTTGCAACATTTCTTACTGCTGTTAAAATTATATCAAAAATGTTTTCATATAGTTATCATATGTCAAGTTTAATATCTTCTTGTTACGATTTCAGTACAGGGCCTAAAGCACAAGTGTTGAATAAGTAACTTCTGATTTTACTTGCAGTTGTGAAGCGCTTATTGCACAGAATAATATCCCTTTTTGCAAAAGCTGATTTTAGGTGGTTAAAATGTCAGCCTAAGTTTACCTTCTGTAGTTTTTAAACAATTGCCTAATAAGAGTGGCAAGTGCTAAATATGGGCATCATAATGGCCCGTATTTTTGTGATCATGTATATTTTTAAACTTCCTTACTTGTCCTGAATGAGAGAAAACTGTAACAGTCTTATCCCAGTCAGATGACAGATAGCATGCAACAACAAGTAGGGAGAGAGAGGGGCAGTGCCCTACCATATCCTCCTTACTCACCGGCATCTTATTACAGGACTTTCAGCCTTGGGGACAGCTTTAAAACCTTAATATACTTGGATACCGGAAACTCACCTATGCCTAGTCCTGAAAACTACATTTTAAATTCTGTATTTACTTCTGTACTGTTTTCACAGAGGGTCTTCAAAAGGTGCATTTGTCTATTAAATGTTTTGATATAAGTAATATTAGCAAAATGACTTAGAAAATTTATAAGTCTAATCATTCATGTATTTTTATTACTTTGTGGGTAAAAATGTTTTGTTTTCTCATATACTAAAGGTTGTGACTGATTTAATCGTAAACCACCTTTGAGGGTTCTGGAAAGCATTTTATGAGTCTGATGTCATTTTATTTTATTTCATAAGTCAAAAAAACCCTTTACTTTTAAAAGACCAGTAAAATGAAATTATCAAAATATTCCCCTGTCATTTTGAGTTTTATTTCAGCAAGTTCATTTCTGGATTTCAGTTTTTTACAGCCTGACCTAAACACTTTATAGGTTAGTTTTATTTATTGCACATGCTGTTTAAAGTGTTTTCGAAGTCTTGTTGGTAAGAACACTGTCTTTGGGTCCTTTACAAACAGAGCATAAAACCGTTAGAGAAATCATTATAAAGCATGCACACATACCAAACACTCATTATAGTTATAATTTTTTATTATATTGAACAAAGGTTTATAGTCCAAAGCTCTCAGCTTTTCCAGGGTTTAACCTCAACACATGAGCCATATACCCTGTTGGCTAAAAGGTTTAGACACACTCATCATGAGCAAGTTTGTAACTTTGGACTAGTGTTGCATTTATCTGTTGTTTTTTTGGGGGGGGTTGAGGAAATGTTCAACAAGAAACAGCTTCAATTATTGTTTTTATCATAAGGGGGTATACATACGTATTTGAATTCAATGAAGATTTTACATATACTAAATATAGTAAATGTTGTACAGGCTCAAATGTATACACACACTCCAACTTCTATTTTCTTAAAGAGGGGTATTATGTATTTTCCAGGCACATAGTCTCATTTTATTCTGCAATCAAGTAACTATGTTACCTTGAGTGGAAAATGCTAAATATATTGCAAACAAATTAAAAGAAATTTGACTTTGAGTTGTTCACGGATACAAGCGGCCGAAATGGATTTTCTCCGTAGGGTGGCTGGGCTCTCCCTTAGCGATAGGGTGAGAAGCTCGGTCATCCGGGAGGGACTCAGAGTAGAGCCGCTGCTCCTTCCCGTCGAGAGGAGCCAGTTGAGGTGGCTCGGGCATCTGGTCAGGATGCCTCCTGGACG
>CAEFZY010021480.1:0-165841 GCA_903066815.1 Brachyrhaphis roseni | reverse complement strand
GACCCGGATTTAAGAGAGAGAGAGAGCCTGACTTTTTTCTAAAAGTTAACTTATTTAAATACTCTTTTTCTTAACAATGCACCTGCAGCTAAAATACTGTACCAATCTGTTGATTTATTTATTTATTTTTTTACATTAATGATAGCAAAAGGTGCTTAAAAATAGTTTGTTTTTGTTTTTTTGGGGGGGGGGGGTTTGCAGATTATAAACCAGGTGAATCTAAAAATGCAACCCAAGGAGTTCTGGGTAGAACAGAAAGTTATTCATCTTAAATGCAAAATGTGTATATTCTTTGTACAGTTTTGGCTTAATTGTTGCTCTGTGTTGTTGTTTCAGTCAATGGCCATTTTCAGAGTCTGTATACTCCAGTTAACGATTAATCAATTAGTTGACAATTTATCACTATTAATTCAATTAATCATTTCAGTCCTAAATGATTAAATTGTTGCCGCAAATTGATTTTTTTTCAGTTGATGCATGTATTAAGATTTACTCTTGAAACAACACATTGAGAAGTAGTCACCAGGTTTTTCACACGTTTTCACTGTTGTCCTTAAAGTAAATTGCAGCTACCTGATGGTGTCCTCAGTTGTGGGTTTTTACAGCTCTCCTCTCTTCTGTGGCCTCCTCCCTCGCATGAAAGACACTAACCTCACACAGGTAAACTGCTTTATGTGTCTGAATTTAACTGGGAAACTGAAGATGTTTTACTGTTTACTGGCTGTTACCTCTGAAAAATTATGCTCCTTTCAGATCATTGCAAACTGTGTTTCGCTGCTAATTCTGAGCTCTGCACTGCCGGTGTTTTCACGCACACTTGGTAAGAACAGTCATATATACAAATATATATATTTTGAATGAAACTCTTGATGTTTGAATGTGCGGTTAATGTTGTGGCTCTAAAACATTTCATCTGAGTCCACCTTTTAAGGAAAAAATGGGTTAAAATGAATGTGTCGTCTCATCCTGTTACCATGGAAATACTGATTGCTTGAATGTGTAACTCGCACTAGAGTAGCAACGTTAGAAGACAATATATTTTCTTATTCAAGCAGATAATAGGGAGCCTTATATCAGCAGTGTTTGGTGTAGTTCTCCATTTTTACATGTTCTGGTGTGAATGCTGTTAAGATTGCAGTGAGAATTGGAGAGATAGGAAATCCGAGGCACATATGGAGCTAAACCTGATATTTGTATATTGGCATTAATATGCATAACCTTTTTGTTGTCATTTTTTTGACATGAAGACAGACTGTGTATGTCATGTTTTAGGTCAGGTAGGATTGACATTTTTCTATTCGCTGAATGTCTGAATAAGGGGAGAAAGAGCTTCCTTTTTTTTTTTTAGGCAATTCTTTTAAGAAATTGCAAAAATAATCAATTTACTTGCAGTTTTAACAATGACCACAAGAGTGCACATGTATTTCATGTTTCCTAGCACTGTAGCCAAGCCTGTTGGTGTAACATTTTGGGGTTTTTTTTTACCTCTGCTCCTTTCCTGTAGGGATCACCCGTTTTGATTTGCTGGGAGACTTTGGTCGATATAACTGGCTTGGGAACTTCTACGTGGTCTTCCTGTACAACATGCTGTTTGCTGGTCTCACCTCTGCCTCCCTTACAAAGACAGTCACCTGGGCGGTGCGGAGGGAGCTCATCCGTGCCTTTGGTTAGTCTGTGTCTGCTTTAGATCCTTACGTACAGTGGGATTGTTTTTTATTTGCATCGCATGTATACCAAAAGCTCTCGTTTTGTCTCCTCTGACCAGAGCTTAATTTCTATGCTTCTGCTGTGTTCCTCCCATTGCTTGTTGCAGATTCTCCCACCTGAGCTCTAGGTCTCTGCAGCTCTTCCAAGGTTACCAGCTGCTTCCCTGGCTAATTATCTCCTTGCTTTGCTGCCTGTCAGCTTAGCTTGAGGATCATGTCTCAGTAGATTAGCAGGTGGCATCCAAATTTTTTAAAATTTTGGATGATTGATCGGAGAATGCTTTGTCATTTTCAAAGGATTTTCAGGTATCAGGGCTGCCGAGTGCAATTGCATACCAAGCTTTTTAGACTTTTATTTGTAATATAGATAGAAAATCAGTAGAAAACGATTTATCAGTTTATATCAGCTTCATAATTTTGCACACAATCCCAATGAGGTTATGTGCCAAAATGTGGGAAAAGTGGTCAAAGCAGTTTTGCAAAGCTCTGACTTTGCATCTGTTTTATCGTCTGTTTTGTGGGGAGGAGGGATCTGTACTACACTCTGCTTGCTGCACTTTAATAGCTACACCATAAGCTCCCCTCCTTTGGCCCCATTTCCCGATGGGCTGGTCTCTCTTCCTCAGATAGAAAGAATACAATTCTTTCAGGAAATTGTAAAGGGACAAGAGGAGAGTCAGGTCCATTGGGGACCTTCAGGCACACCGCCCTAGACCCCTTGCATTATACACACACACACACACACACACACCCTCGAAATCTCCACCCAACACAAACAAGCAGTCGGAGCATGAGCACGTCAAATCTACACACGCGATCCCCTTCCTCGCCGTGAAGATAGCATCTCAGCAGCACAGCAGTTCTGCTGCAGTTTTCCATTGCCTCCTGAATCACTTTTGTTCTGCGAATTCTAGATTTTAATTTTGCTCAGTTTTGCTAATTTAATCCTGCTTTAATATGAGTGGCCATTCTTTTTCTTTTTCTCGCAGGACTCGACAGGCTGCCAATACCTGTGTCACGGTCTACCATTCCTTTTAAACTCCTCCTGGCCAGTGGGCTGTCTAAAATCCAGTGACCCTTTTTTATTTTTTTTACCACTCCTAAGCACTGGCTAGTCTAACCTTTAAAGGCCGAACCACTTTGTGAACCAGTGATTTAAGCCTCCTTCTGGCCGTTGGACAGCAGAGCCTTCCCTCTTTAAAAGGACCGGCAAAGACGAGCCTCTCCGTTCTTTAGCCAGCGGAAACACAGCATGTTGGTGTGTTTTCATGAGCGACGCATCCCTATCAAGAACTGTGCTGCTAAGTGACTGCAAGTTGAGCATTCAGTCCAAGTCATCATAGACAAGACTGCGTTGAATGGCGAAGAAAGGATGGAAGCCATATTGGGAGTTCTGCCTTTCTGAACAATAAAGTCAGCAGTATTTTTTTTTTGTGAAGTGAAGCTGTGTCATCCACCTTCCTCCTTCAGGGTTTTCTTGGTACTCCAGTCAATTCCTTGCACATTACACAACCTTTGTGAGATTGGGGCTCTTCTTTTGTGTGGGTCTGGTTTTCTAACAGGGTTTTTGCTGTAAATAAGTAAGAGGTTGTTTTGTTGGAGGAAAAGAGACTTTGTTGTTGTATGTATGTCAACCTAGAGGTTACACAGGGAATTTTTGTGTGTGTTTTGCTGCTTTTCCAGGCAAATGGGAGCATTTTGTGAGTGTGGCCAGAACTGTACTTTTTTTTTTTTTTTTTTTTGGGAAGAAAAAACAAGAAATGCATCTTAAACTTTGTACCTTTAATGTAAACTGTTCTAGTGAGGAATTGCTGCCTTTTCCAATCAAACTGTGAATCATTAAGAATCTGTGTGGGATTGTGCAATATTTTATACATAAAAGCACACTTTGAAACTTTACCAAAAATAATTTTTGAACCTCTTTCTTTTTTTTGTTTGTTTGTTGTTTTTTTGCATTTTGTTTTGTTGTTGTTCTTTTATGTTAGGATTTTTAGAATACTCTGTTTTTTGTTTTTTTATGTTTTTTTAATAAAGAAATCAAATATGACCCTCAGGGCTTTCATTGTTTTCCAGGATGGGCTGGTGCAAAATTCCATAATCTCAGCATTATGTCATCATCTGCTGCGTGTTGATGATCCTGTGTCACTGCTGTTCCGCCTGCATCATCAGCAGCTTGTTTTCTGTTGGTTTGACCAGCAGGGGGCAGCGCATCTCAAACGCAAAAATAAGTTTTGTTGGAGATCGTCCTCTTCTATGTGTCCCAACATCCAACATTATGTACACGAACCACTACGTTTGTTCAGGGAATGTTCATTCTTGCTTCTGAAACAGAAGGTGTCTAATGTTTTCTATTTATGGGTATTTGGGTTTTATACGTCATGTTTTAGTTATTGCTCCACAACTGTTAGGTGTTGTCTGAGTAAATATTTAAAGTGATACTGCAACTTAAAAAAAAATAAGTGTTTACTTTAGAGTCCTCTGGTTTGGCATTCCATTTTTTTTCCACATTTTACAGTGTTATGAGCGTAAAGCAATAAAAAAAGAAAATCTTTTGACTTTTTATCTTTTTTGTGTCCCTTTTGAAAACATCAATATGCCTTTTTTTCTGTAAGCCATGCCTTTGATGCCGTTACATTTTATGAAGTGTATCAACGCTGTGAGCAATCTGCTGCGGCTCGTACTGTTGTGTGTGTGGGTGTGGGGGTGTGCTCGTGCCCTCCACCCTTTTGTTGCACTTCTTTAATCAGCAGCAGAAGAAAGCCATATTTTGGCCCCGTCTGTCAGCAATGTCCACCCACGACGCCGCTGTGGCCGTGGCCCACGCTTTCCCTGCTCTGATGCAAGCGCCAGATAAAAACCCTTCAAATCAAGAGAGGGGACATTCACTCGCATTAAGTCCTCGTCATCCTCCTCTTCCTCCTCCTTTCGTCCTTTCCTCTTCCTTGCCTTTTGTTCATTTCCCGTCCTCCCGTGTTTTTTTTTCTTTTCTTGAAGTCTGATCAAGTCAAGCAAACCCAAAGCCCGATTAATTTCGCCCGCCTTTCTTTTCTCTTTGTTTGCATTTGTTTTCTTTTGTTGGGTGCTTTAATTAAGCTCATTTGTTTTTGCAAATCTGCTTCCTTTTGGTTTTGAAGGAAATGAACTGAAATGTCGCTGTAACATCAGCGCTACATCTGGAGGCTGGTGGCCTCGTGGGGAAGTGACACGTAGGACTGATCAAAGGTGCGACCTTTGCCAGAGTCTAGGAGGAAAGGAGACAGACTGGTGTCTTTAACAAAAGATGTTGAAAGGGTTCATTTAAAAGAAAAAAAACACTCAAAGAAATCTAGTTTGTAGACAAAATGAAAAAGGTGCTTGTCAATAAATTAGGGTGCTATCAGAGAGCTCATTTATTAATTTATTTCCAAAGTTGCAGCTGTGAAAATCATATATAGATTCATTACACTGATGTATCTTTATATATATTTTTTTAATATTAGCACACAGGTAATCAAAACCCCAAAATTTTGCTTCTTGGAAAATCAAGCCAATTAACTTATTTAAAATTCAGAAATAGTGCTATCAGACAGTGATTTACACCCTGCGAGGAGGAGAAATGCCACAAGGTTATTGTTGAAGAAGCTGGCTGTTTGTAGTGCATCTCAGTCTATTATTAATAATTAAGTGGAAGAAAAAATACTGTAGAAATTGGTTCACAAGTTACAACCACATTAAAGAGTTAAGGTGCTTCAAGTGCTTCAACAAAGGCACATTCAGGTGGACGTGAGCTGAAGCTCGACCTGACCAGTGTCTAAAATATCTTGCTGTTGCTCGGTGGCCCTAAGTCCTCATTGCTGAAAGGACGTGTGTAAAGAGCCAAACACAGACAGGCTGCTTGTCTGAGTAAATCTGTGTGTTGCGTTTTGCTACAGGCAGCAGAAACGTTGCATAATGTATGCCATTGGTGTTTTGACCCATCTTTCTGCTCAGTAAACAAATGCATCATCTTTTTTTCTTTGTTTAGCTCAATTTGTACAATTCCTATTTCCACGGCATTCAGCTCAATTTACTACCTATCGCATCAAACTTCAAAAATATAAAATAAAAGCTTGTTTTCATCATTTGGGAACCGGGAATGCTGTCTGTTGCAGTTTTTCAAACAGAATCTGAATGTTCTGTTGTTGAAATAAATATTTCAGCCACCCTGGAACTTTGTGGTCATCGTTTGACTCCTTGTCATGGTATGCCATACGTTTTTTTAAAAGAAGCAGGTCTGAACTGAAGGCCAGTCAGGCACTCATGTGATGTGTTGCTATGACTACATTGCATCAATGTTAAAATTTGCATTGGGCACAGTAGCCCTACTGGGGACAATTTAGCACCCTCAATTTCTCTTAGCCACTTTTCAAAATGAGAAACACAAGAGAACATCCAAGTAAAGCATATATGTGCTTATCTTCACCGGTCAGGACAAGGCTCAGAGAAAATAATTTCTGGCCCAAAACTTGGTCATACAGACAGAGCGATAATTAAAGAGTTGTAAAACGCTGGCATGTGGTGGGCACAGTATATACAACCTACCACAAATCAAAACCTTGGATATAATCTGCGAAACAACGAGCAGGACTCTTCTCCACACAACATGAAGGTTATACACAGTTCAGTGGAAGCGTCCCAGCAGTCCCGCTGGGTAACACACTCCATAGCACTAGATTTCAGGCATATCGGGAACAAGGCGGGAAACTGGCAGCTTGTAATGGGATGAGATAGGCTATCTTTATTGTCAAAACATGGGAATGAAGGGGGGAAAAGAGGCTCAGATTAGCCTTCCTGACAGTCGCCCGTTTGATGTTTATGCCAGAGTGCATTAGGGACTGTTATTCCCTCTTTTCTGCACTTGCTAACACAAAAATCACTCAGGAAAAGGCGAGACTTGCTTGCTAATCAACAGATAATGGGCCACACTGTCCGTTTGCCGCAGCCGCCCGCCATCCTGTGTGCACGCTCACGGCACACTCACTTCACACAATCGGACGGCGCAGCAGCGCCTTTGTTTTGTTGGAAAAAACTCTGGCGTGACACAAAGGGTGGGACAGCCAATATCGCAATTTACTGTGATTCATTTCAGTGGAGAATCGAAAGCAAATCGTATGTTTTCTGTGCGGCTTCCACCGATTTATGGTCAGGGTTCACGCAGAACGGTATGTCTTATCCAAACTTTGACCTTCTTGTCTGCAGACAGGAAGTTCCAGCCCTTATATTTCATTCTCCATGTCTGTGCAGCAGCATCTTAGCTTCGGATCACCGGTGCTATTTTTCACCAGAGCTGATTTAAAGAAAAAAAAAAAAACAGAACTGGAACAGAATGGTAGCAACTGATAATTTGCACTTTTTAATGCAAAACCCAACACGTTGCCAGAAATACCCGACTTTTATTGACGTTATACCCAATGCAAAACCACAGCACAGAAGCCAAGAATCATCCAGTGTGTACAGCCACATCAGAATGCACCACCCTGCCTCTTCCTGCACTGATAACATGGTGAGAGACAGTGGAGAGGGTGGTGTGGCTATGGGCTGAGAGCAAGGATGTGTGTGTGTGAGAGAGAGAAAGAGAGAGAGAGTAGAATATGGCAGCTCCTTGACTTTCCTCCTCCACAACCCATGAAACGGCCTCCATCAGAGGAAGTTGCTCCTGCAGAGTGTCCATTCAGCTCCCAGAGAAAGAAAAACACTTGAAATGTCAGAGCCAGCACATTTTGCAAATATAAGTTCTATTTTTCGATAAACGCGTCACAAAGGGTGGAAGGTGGAATCGTGTAACGGAAGTTCTGGGTAGTGGATTTGATTTCCCGCCAGTCACCGAAAGCAAGTAGTTCAGGTGAATGCGTTTGGAAAGAACAAAGCGGGGAAAGCTAACACAAGCAGGAAAGATCTCGTTTTCTGTGCTACGGCTTAGCAGGAAACAAATCTATTCACCGAGCCATGCACTCCCATCCTGAAATCTGGGGAGTGAAAAGTTAAGAGCAAGAGAGAGGCAGAGGGAGGGGGTACCAAAATAAAAACGCATAATAATAATGACTTTATTTCCATCTCCAGCCCACAGATGTTTGTTTCCTTCCTTTCCCTTTCAAGCCTGATGGAAATCGTTCACCCTTCAAACGGCTTTGAAGAGAAAAGTTGCTGTGGACGATTGTAGATACGAAAGTGTTTGTTGCCTTTATTGATTGGGTCATTCTCTGCTCTTGTTACGGAGGCTGATATCTCTCATCTGCGTCGCTCAGGCCAGACTTGAGGCTTCCTCTGTGTTTACTGTAAGGACAGGAAGATGCAGCCTTGCCTTTCGCCACCCCTCCCCACAACATCCTGGGATCATCTGGAAACTTCTCCCCACAAGGATGCCTTTCCACGATCCCCGTGAAACTCAGTGACCGCTAGAAAAGAAATCAATGTTCTTTCAATCAGTTATTTTAAGACCTCCGTTAGATATTTCACCCTCATTTTCAGTCATAGTTAAGTGTTAAGAAATATAAAAGACTGAAAAAGAATTTAAACCGATGGTTGCTCTGGAGGAGCTTTAGTTATCCGTGACTCAGGTAACATAATTTTGTGGCCCAGTTATTTGTTTTGCTTCCCTCAGATCGGTCTTTTTATTGAAGAGTGGCAAGAAGAAAGCTGTTTTTGAGAGACAGCCATATGAAGTTTGTCTCGAGTCATTTAGTGAACTGGTCAGACTCATCTTGTCAGATGAGTCCCAAAATTGTGTGTTTTAGTCTTCGTCCAAGATATGAGTATCAAAAAACTAAGACTGGAATTTAACTGCAGCACACCGTCTCCTTTAGACTTTAGATCTAAATACAGTTTAGAACATGTAGTAAGGATTTAATGTGTGAATCAATCTGAACTGTGATTCTTCAGCTCCACCACTTTGTGTTGATCTGTCACAAAAACAAAATAAAATACAATGAAGTCTGCTGTAATGTGTCAGAATGTAAAAAATGTCCAAAGGGTATTAATACCATCGCAAGGTGTTGCACATGACCAAACCATACCGGAGAAAAGGAGATTTAGTTAAAAAATGGAGCCTTGTGTTGCTCAGGAAACTAGAGATAGCACTGTGAGAAACTCTGACCTTTAATCTGCCATTAATTTCAGCTTCCTCATGTGATTGCAGATGTCTCACCCCTGGGACACAATGTTTGCTCTCTCGTCTGTCATTATCGGAGTCATTTTATGAGGCTCCCATCTATTGTCTCGAGGTGGATAAAAATAATAAGTTGGCAATCTGGCCGCGGGGCGTTCCAGTGATGAGGTCTTGGGGAGGTTACTGGGTGTCAGATGGGGTCAGGCCGGCTCCCCGAACACAGGAAGGCAACACTGTAAGTCACGGTCAAGGGTATCAAGGCAGGACACTTGTGCTCCTTCTTAGGTCCTCTCACCTTCAACTCAGTCTATTAATAAATTACTCCTGTGGGCAGGATGAGCAAAGAAAAGCAAGGGCATGTACGCTCAAATGATATGTCTCTTCAGGATGTATCTCAAAGATGATAATGCAAAGCTAGTGGGGAACCTTTGAGTTTATCAGGTGCAGCTTTGCAGTTTCAGGAGTTTAAGTTGTTTAAATTCTTACAATTGTAATCCTCTTGTGTCCAGTAACATGGCAAAAGGGAACAGCTTTAAAAAGCGGATTTATTTTACATGTCTAGGTGTTGATGATAGATTTGTACATTGAGCCATTTCACTGGACCGTGTCATTCAATACACTGCCACCTACTGGGAAGGCAGAGAAAGTTTACAGAAACATTTTATTATATCCACAACATTTTCCAAATAAATTGTAACATTCATCAGTAATTAAGGACTTGCATAATTGATGAAATTTAAAGTGCTGATTCTACGTTTGCAATTAATTATCTGTCTATTAAAGTGAACATCATGCATCACTGTCAATATTTCACTGAATTTGAAACCACTGCTAAAACTATACTGTTCTGAAAGAAATTTTAGAAACAGTGAAAACAATCTCAGGTAAAAACGTGTTTCATCAATAATTTACAGATTTTGTTCTATTAAAAAAAACATTTTTGCTGGTATTTTCTATAATAGGAATGCATTTTTATCTTATAATTGAGAAGCAGCATTGAGGTTCTCAAACTTCCAGAAAAGACCCCACCTGTTTAGAGTTGCTTTTGAAACTTAATAAATTAAACATTAATCAACATTCGGATGTGTAACAGTGGCACTTGACAAAATGTAATATTTCAGCTGCTGACTGTTTGTTCTTTGACTTTGTATTTTTGTGTTTTTATGATGTAAACTGAACTGCCTTGTTGCTGAAATGTGCAATACAAATAAACTTGATTATAATGCTGAAATATAAAAGAAGATTTATATTCTAACTTTCCTCCACTAACTGCTGAGAAGTTAGTGGAGGAAGGCTCATTGTCAGTGAGCCTTAGAAAATGAGCTGCAGTCCATTACTCGTGACTCTCAGCAAATTATTACAAGTGATTTGGTTCATAAACCTCTCAAGGCACTTTTTCCTTCTACTCAACTTTCCATTACTCAAAGCTTTCATGGCTTATCCTCTTTGTGGAGAATCTCAACTACTTCCTGCTGGATAATTGCTTTGCGTGCTATGTTATTCTCCTTTATGTTTAATTTTTCTCTTACGGTTGTGTTAATCTGAAGCATCTTGTGGTTTTATGCTGTGAAAGATGCTACATAAGTAAAGTTTACCGTAACTTACCTGTCAATTCAGCAGTCTCCCCATAATGTTTTTTTCTGAACAAGATGTTGAAAATTAAAAATTGTTCTCAGTCAAATTACCTGCTACAATAGATAAAATTAAATAAATAAATGAGCAATGTCATACCATTTCTGTTGAGAAAAAAAAATTATATTGATCTTCAGAGAAACAAAGTTTCACGTTTTCGCAATCATCAAAAGTAAATGTCTACACTTCTCTGTGGCTTTAATCTATATTATAAATAATAATGTTTTCATTTTTACGTGCAATTAGTGAACTAAGCTAACTTTGGAAAATATATTAAAATTAAAACACGCAGCTGAACGCATTTTAAACTCTTTAAACTACTTGAAAATCACATACTTAAAAAAAAATCCGGACTGAAATCACAAAAATCTATCATAACTCATCCATGAAAGGGTTAACCCTCCTGAAATGGTAATTGATGTGGAAGGGGTTAGGGTCATTGTGTTAACATCATATGTTCTTTGTATGGCTGAATTGGAGGCGTGTGCTGTGGCGCGCAGAGGAAGGGAGGGCAATCTTGTCCGGATGCTAATAAGACCCAATGGCTGGCGCAAGGTGGATAGGAGAGCTGAGAACAGAAGGGGGTGGACGAAGGAGCGAGAAGATCTCAAAAGACGCGAGAAATTGGGACGCAAAAAGAGCATGACAGCGCCAGAGGAGGGATTTGTAGTCTGGGGAAGCGTCGGACTTTAGGCGTGTGCGCCTCCTGAAGGGGAGCTGGAGAGGGGAGAGGAGAGGAGAGGAGCGGTAAGTGAGCAGAAACCCTTCAAAACACCTGCGTCAAGAAAGGTACCTGTGGAGGAATCGAGGAGACCACAGGAACGCAGCGCCTCTACTGAGAAACTTCCTCAGAAACCCTCATTGTGCATCACTTTAAATACCGGCTGTCAAACTTTTTAAATACTTCGACCAATCAGAACACTTTTTGGGACTGTTAAAAGCAATATCCACTTTGTAGTTTAACTTCTAATAATTCTTTTTTAGCAACAATCCAAATACCTCAAATGTGCGCACTTTAAGTTTATTTTAAAATACCAGCACCAGTTATCCATGATTAGGTATGGACCAAGATCTGACCCTCATTCAGTTGCTGTCACACACCTGGAACCAGGCTGTCATCCTGAGCCTCTGAGCTCCAACCCTCCCCAATGAAGCAGTTCTGGTGGGCCCGCCTGGCACCGCTCGGCCTGCTTGCTGCTTGTACCTGCCTAGGCGTGGTCCAGGGATGTGGACCCGGTCCTGGGTACGGCACGCGTTCCAGGCCCAGGAAGCTCACACCTATGCGCTACAAGCAGTTCTTCCCCAACTTCTCTGAGAACACCCTCGGGGCCAGTGGCAGGGCCGAGGGCAAGATCTCACGCAACTCCGAGCGCTTCAACCAGCTGGTGTGCAACTACAACCCAGACATTGTCTTCAAGGATGAGGAGAACACAAGCGCAGATCGGGTCATGACTAAGGTGAGGTTGGTGTGCTGTGGATTCACTTTTTTCACTTGATCTCAGTTGGGTTACACTTTCAATCCAGGAAAATTAACATCTGACAAAAAACATGTCAGATGGATGTTTTTTGAGAGCAGTGATGAGGTTTACCTGGTCGATACCAATGTCTGAGTATCTTTAGATCAGACATTCAGATTTGACTGTAAAGTTTTTATAGTCAAATCTGATTTTGGCGGACTTTAATATGCTGGCACCAGTGTCCTTTTATTGACCGTAATCTGACAGAAAATGGGCATAGAGACATGGAGAAGACATTCAGAAAAGACCAGGAGGTCGAGAATCAAACCCCAGATGATTTCTTTGCATGCAGATTCCCTTCTTATGAGGGGCCTCTGCAATTCCATTAAACAAAGCCCCAAAACACTGATTTTTAGATGTTATCGTTTCAAGGAATATAACGCAAAGATGTGCTGCTTGCTCTTAGAGGTGGATTTGAATGAAAAATAAATTGAAAGAGAATGTGTTTCATCGTCTTTAACAAAGAGAGCACAACATAAAAATAATGAATTACAAGATTATCTCTAGGCATTGAAGTTTTCTCCCTAAACTTTATCAATCCGAAAAAGATTAGGGAGGGGTGGAGGTCTTTAATTTTGATCCAATTTCTCAAAAATCTGATTCTATCCAGTATTTGACCAACCGCTCGCCAATCAAGGACAAATTAGTCAATTTTGATGTGTGGACAATTGACCAGTGAGTTGCTGTCGATTTTAAAAAATGTTTGTATTTAAACATTGGCTGGCACCTGATATACTTTCTGCTATGTTTATGTTACATTCAGCTCAAATCAAAGGACATCATTCAATGTTTGCTAAAACTCTGTACTACCTCGTCCATATTTTATAGATTACACAATCAGGACATAATGCTGCGCACCAGCTCCCCCACAGAAACTCCTTTTGAATCTTTAGCCAATGACGTTGACACTGAAAACAAAATATTTAAATATTTAAGTTGCAGATTTTGTTTCCTTAATAGAACAAAAATCCATTTGTGTGCCAGTGAAATTCTTGCTTTTGTATTTGTTTACTAGGGATAGAACCCCAAATGTGTTCTTTGAAAAAAGAAAAAAACAATTGCAGGCATCGCATGCAGCTCTGTCCACCATACAGAGGATCTTGGTAAATGTTTGGGATGTCGGTCCGTGTTGCTTCTTCCTCCCAGAGTGATTGTACGTGATGAAAATCTTTAATTGTATGTGCATACCCTCTGTGTACCCAATCAGAATGTGTGCATATGACCCCCCCTACACGTGAAAGACGCTCTTTGTGCGTCACTTCGAGAACTTCGAAGAGGTCGCCTATACTAAAATTCCCGCCTGCTGAAGTAATGGCACCGTCGGAAAAGCGACTATTGTGGTTGTGACAATGAAACGCCTCTCTTCAATGGCATTGCGAGAGAAATGTACCCAGTTTGTTTTCTGCCCCTCACTCTTTCTCACTCTTTCTGTCACATTCCCAAGTCCATGCCCATACATTCTTCCCCTCTGGCCTCCTCGTTCGCCTCAACCTCGACCCTCCTCTGCATTGCTTTCTTCTCACCGAGCTCCTGATCTTCCTCTCATCCTCTATTTTTTTTTTTTTGCCTTTCATCATTTTTCTGCACAAATATATTTTAAAATTACTTGTAAAGGTCACAAGATGACTAAAGTGATCAAGCACTGAAGAAGTAGTGAGTGTATCATCCCAGATGCTGCTGCTGTCATCATCTTTTTGTTCCACTTTCCCCCAACTCTCTATTTTGCGACAATGCTGACACAGTCTGCAACATTATGGCCCATGGGGGTGTTAAGAGTCACTGTGCACACATTTGATCAAATGTCTCAGGGGTGAAAGTGTCTAACTCGAGCCTGGAACAATCTGGAAAGGCAGAGAATGGCCTTGATTATTCTGCCACCCTGTTGAAAAGACCAAAGAATGTGCTAAACTGGCTACAGTAGGTTGCAGTCTGATTGTTTGCACAAAACTGAGATGGCCTTTAGCAGAGCGAGGGAGGAACTGTGTTTTATCGGCCTCTATACTTAGGTGTAGATTTGGATACATGGCTCTGGCAACTGTAGCAGTGCCTTTGCTGTGTATGAAAGCTTGTAAACCTCTGCTGCTTGAACAAGAGTTTGGCTCGGACGCCGTAGAAAGCACATTCAAAGTGTAAATGGAGATGCAAGACATCCGAGAGCTCTCTGTGAGAGACATTTCTAACTGAAAATGGAAATATTAATGTCCAAGTATCTAGAAACAAAATATTTCACACAAAGGTAAAGATGGCGCAATCAATTGATAAGAGACTGGAATTGGCAAGTTTTCCCTTGCTCTTTTTCATTAAATGCATCAAAGCTAGAAACTCCCTCTAGGTTTGCTTGATTAAAAACATCAGCCAACAGCATGTACTTCTACTCACTTTTTAGTTTAGTAAAAAATGGGGCGTATACCGATATAAATGCAGAAAATCTTTAATCTTCTTGTCAAAGAAAATACTAATTTCTATGAGCCAGTAAGTGCCTGATTGGTGCATCTTGAGTTTAAAACTACAACCTCTAGCCAAGAACATCACAATGTACCAAATGAAAGCCCATGCAAACGACTAAATATTACATGGTGCAAAGCGTGAATGCATGGAGCTTCAAAATTTACAGACCACCAAATATTACATTGAAGCAGTCCTTGCAATTTTGATTCCCTTTGTGATTCGATATTTTGTACAGTTCTAATTTTTAAAAACATGGGAACTTAACCAAAATCATATCTATTCTTTAAGACATTTAGTCTAAGATGTTTTTAAAGAGAAAAATACAGTTCTTAAGATATGTCATAACATATAATAGGTAGTTCTGGCATTCTGCCATTTAAACTAATGCAGTGTTGGAGCAAGTGCTTGCTAATGTAAAACTATAAAAAGCTCATATTGTCCTCTACACCTGCGGTCCCCAACCACGTACCTCAAACCCACTGACCTCTGCTAGGTCAGTGGGTTTGAGGTACGTGTTTAGATGTGTTCCTGCTCTAATAAACTTTATTCAAAAGTCTGCATTACTCCTCAGTGTACTGGCTACCAGTCCATTATTTTAAACAAGGAAGTGTTTAAAACATGAACAGTTGCTTGTGGCCCTCTACCTGCCTGAAAACGGTCTGAATTTCCCCTATTCTTAAACCTTCCACCTCTATATTTTATTCTCCTGCAGCGATGTAAGGACTGTTTGAACAGGTTGGCCATTGCTGTGATGAACCAGTGGCCAGGGGTGCACCTGCGCGTGACGGAGGCCTGGGATGAAGACGGCCACCACCCTCAGGGCTCTCTGCACTACGAAGGCCGGGCCGTGGATATAACCACAGACGACAGAGAAACAAAGAAGTACGGCATCCTGGCCCAGCTGGCTGTAGAAGCAGGATTTGACTGGGTCCATTATGAGTCCAGATATCACATCCACTGTTCGGTCAAAGCAGGTAAGTTTGATTTTTCACTTACAAGTGCATCTCAGTGAATTAGAATATTATGAAAAGTTTACTTCCGTAACAGCACTATGAAGAGACAGCTTCTTTAGCAATGAGTTTTAGCATCTTTTTTTAGCATCCTGTGGAGGATGTCAATGACTCCTGAATCATGGACAGTCTTTCATCTTAATGTTATTAGAAACAACATTTTGGGAGATTGATATTATTTTTATGACACATTAATTGAAGTTTACAGAAATAAATGTTTGAATTGCAGAACTTTGTGTAAAATGCTTTTACAATAGTCTGAGTTTTTGATTTAAAAAGCTTGAAACAAACTTTTCATTATTCTAATTTACTGAGTCGCCCTTTTGTGTGAGGGATAAAATGTATCACCTTTGAATTATTTTTGAATGCTAAGGACAGTAAGGAACACTCTCTGTTTCATCCTCTCTGCAGATAAATCTGAAGCAGTGGAGAGGGGTGGCTGTTTTCCAGGCTGGGCCCGGGTGACGGTTGCTGGAGGGAGACGGAAGACTCTGTCATCACTGGCCTCTGGCGACCGGATCCTGGCTCTGTCTGGGACAGGCCAGGTTGTGTACAGCCAAGTCCTCTTGTTTCTGCACCGGGACCAGGAAAGCCGGTCTGTCTTTCTGTCTCTGGAGGCAGACGGTGGCAACCGACTGGTCGTGACTCCACATCATTTAGTGTTTTTAGACCCCGACTGTGGACGTGATGCTAGTGAGTATCGGGCTGAGTTCGCGAGCAGAGCCAGAGTCGGGCACTGCGTCCTCATCAGCACACTGGGGGGTCAAACAGAAACATCCCAAATCATATCTGTCTCTCTTACTGAAAGTGTGGGAGTGTTTGCGCCCCTCACTGAAGCTGGAACTTTGTTTGTTGACGGGGTGCTTGTGTCCAGCTATGCGCTGCTGGAGGACCACGACCTTGCACACTGGGCATTTGGACCTTTACGGCTTCTCCTTTCACTAAACCACTTCTTTTGGGGGGAAGACGTAAAAGGGAAGCAAAAAGCTGGCACTAAGAGTGCAACACAGTTTGGCACAACAGAAAAAGTAAGTATCCACCAACAAAACAATCTCAGTGAACCTCTTCGAGTGAAAGATCAAGAGCAGTGCTCCTTGAAGACATCAGAAATACACTGGTATGCTAGATTACTCTATAGATTTGCATGCATCTTCTTAGACTCCAACATTTTCCATGCTTAAAAGCTGAAACATACTGCAGGCCGTAACTGCAGCAAAGCTGCTGTTTGTTTCCTTCAGATAAGAAGGATGTGAGAATCTGGAATTGCTGATTGGCTTTTTACACTACTGTCTGTATGCTAATATACTGTCAATGCATAACACAATGAGTCTGTAAGATATGTTGAATAATGAAATTATTGGTCAGAAAAGATTAAAACCAAATATTACTGTATATCAGTCAGTATTTGTACAGCTGTTCTTTCTTTTTGCATTAAAAAAATGAAAAATATGATGGAATAGGAATGAATTCCCTGTACAACAGAATCTTTATTTTTGTACTTCATGAATCATAATATATAGAGGTTGCATTTTATTATTGCTATAATAATTCTACAACTTGTATTGTAAGCACTGACTTGGTATCATATCACCAAATGAATAAAAATGTAATTCCATAAAAGCAATATTTGTATTTTCTTTAGCTTCTGCACATATTAAAGTGATTTCTCTTTGACTTGTTAAGCAAAACGTTGCTGGAGGATTAAGGTCCATGCAAGGTAAAGAAGTTAACAAAAAGCCCAACTGTACCACTCCTTGACTTTATCGCCTTGAGAATATTGGAGTAAAGGATTTCCTCTGTGTGATTTGCCACAATTCTGGTTTGAATTACGCCAGTTTTATGACTTTTGAGTTACTGTTCTTTTACATTTATACACTATATTTGTTTGGAGGGCAACAAGTATATAAATCATGTGGATTCAATATTTTTAGCTGTTGCTAAGTAGATAAGAAATGAAACAATTTTCACTTGTTCTCAAGCAAATGTCCTTAACTTGGAAAGAATGAGGGCAGAACGTGCTCCGCTGCGCAACCCGCAAGGAAATATGAAAAACATTTTATTTTGACTTTTGTGTATGATTAATTCTGATCATAGTAATTTTATAGTTACTTCCATTTTATATTTACAAAAGTGTATTTGTATGCATTTTTTCTTTTCGCTTCTAATATTTGAAAAGGTTTTGGAAATTTTTGGTCCTAAATATACACGTAAGGAGAAATTGTGCCCCCAGCATACACATTAAACACTTGATCCAAAATCTTTTATTTGTTACTAAGACATATGCTTTAATAAATGTAAACAGAAATGGAAAAGGTAAAGGGCATGTGTTAACAAAATGAGGATGAGGTTATACACCCCCTTGTGGAGGAATTGTGCATCGTCACCTGGATCGCATGAAGTGATTTTTCAAACATAAAATAACAACTTTTTTTAATACTAAATTAATTTACTACAAAAACATGTTTATATATATATATATATATATATATATATATATAAACACTACTTCAACTCATTAAGATGGATTTTGCAGCCAATTAAACACCTGGCAAGGAAGGCAGATTAGAGATCCGCAGCAGTTGGAGGAGATTAACGCCCCGGCCGAGCGGTGCACGTGTGAGGCTGCACGTCTGTGTGCGTGTTCGTGCGGGCGTAGTGTGTGAATTACCGAGGAGGGCCTGCAGGGATAACCTCCACCCCCAGCCTGTGAACTTGCAGGATCCCTCATGCACATGCGTGTTTCAAGTATCAAATAAAGCACACTTCTGACAAGGGATACTGACAACGCAATGTGTGACGCAGTTTCAGGTTTGACCCATGAAAACTGGAGAAATTAGCTCACTCTTTAGTTCTCAAATTAAAAAAAAAAATACAGCAGTAAGCACTGAGTTTTTAACTGTAAGCCTACAGTTGGGCATAATTAATTAGACCTGAAATAAAAATATCAAACATAAAAATATCAAACTTAAATGTAAAACTTGGTCTAACTGCTTTTATTTAAAATAGTAAAGAAGGTATTCGTAGTACTGCTGAAACTATCAGATATTAGCTGCTTAATTGGAGTATATCTGCTAAAATAACTAGCCTGGAATCGGCTGCTTAACAGTTATGTCGCTTCCAAACTAGCTTTAAATCAGCTTTAGCTCTTAAGTAGCTTCCCCACAGCATGATGCCGCCACTACATTGATGACTCAGCAAACAGTAATATTTCCAAACAGCTATCAAGTAAGAGAATGGATGAGCTTAGCTTGATAATGATAACTCTTAATGATTTTAATGATGGTATTTGACAAAATGTAATGTTTGTTGATTTTTATTCCCAATATAATTAGTTACTACCTTAGGCCTTTATCATGTAAATCACTTAGAACTGCCTAGTTGTTGAAATATGATACAAATAAACTTGACTTAATTTACGGGCTTTCTTAGGCTACACAACATATTATGTAGTAGTTGATTTAAGAACAATACATGTTCTTATATCCACTAGTTCCTAAAAAATAAGAGTGGAGAACTTACAGGCATTGGAGATCAGAAATATGCCACAAAACACTGATCAATGTTTAATGAAAAATATGAATAAATTTAGCAGATGTTTACTTCCTGCTATTGCTTAAAACTGTGGATAAAAATAAAATAAATGTTGCAGATGATTCTAAAATTATATTCATAAATAGGTCATGTTATATGTTCAATCATAGTGTTTTATTTTGCTATTATTTACGATTGATTATTGGCCAGAGAAGGATGAATGCCACTTGCTATGGCAAATATTTTTATGCATAATTAGCATGTAATCTGTTAGATGTTTTCTATAAATTACACTTTTTTCTCTCTTATTTTTAAGGAAACTGAATGCATGTTATGTGAGATTTTCTACAGTGTGAGATATTTGTGGTATCACAACTTAAAGTAAAAATAATCTAATTTCACAGTATGATATTCTAATACTTAAACTTATATTACTGACATCCAGGAAATTGCACATCAACATCCGAATCAGAAACATTTTATGATCCTCTTTCTTCAGACTGCTGACCAGCAGTGTGCAGCAGCAGGTTCAAGGAAGAATGCAGCTTGACTACTTTAAGGGCATGACACTTTTAAAACCAAAATAGTGCATCACATGCGGACATGAGCCAGCGGAGTCTGCAAATGCATCTTTAAATCCACTGTGGCTTTGCAATATGTTGGAATTCACACAGGTTGTCTAAACAGTCAAACAGCGGATCAATACAACCGATCGATCGGTGGCATTGAGACTGAACTGGTCGTGTCGAGGGGCCAGGAGATTCTCACTAGAGCTCTCTGCAGCAGCCTGCTGGAGAACTCTCACACATGCACACACACACAGTGCAGACTGATGAACACCTACTTCATATTTGAGAATTGGAAACATATTTACAGTCTCTTCTGCCTTGGAAGACGACGCCTGGTTTTACCTCCACACAGACGACGGCCCTCATCTCGTACCAGCAGATTCGGGTCCTGTCTGTAGGAGTCCGAGCAGACTGCCGGCAGTTTGTCTCAAAGTGAGGGCATCCAGTCAGCTTCAGCGGCAGAATACAAAGCTTGCTGGCAGCAGCGTCTCCTCGCGCTCGACTGACACAGTCAATAGCTCTGCATTATTCATGGGGGGGGACGGATGAGATGGCCTCTCGCTGAGGGCTGGATTTCAGCCGTCCCAAACTTTAGCGAGCAGAGGGAGGTGAGGGGGGTGGTGGGGACGCCTGACACCTTCAACGACTGCTTATCGTCAGCGAAAACGACACGAGAGGGAGCCGAGTTTAGACGTCCAGACGTTCCTTTCGCAGCTGATGAAACATGGCAGAACGTGACGACTTTCTTGTCAGCTCCTCTTTGTTTGCAATCAAGGCATTTAACGAGGATCACAAAGTTAACATGAAAACCTCGGGCGGATTTTTGCCGCGACTGAAAACAAATAATTTGTAACGTGGTTGATTTCCATTACGCAGACCAAAAGACGTCAATTAGCTAAGCTGGAGCTCTTTAAAACGACGACAAGAAAGGAAACAGACGGTTTTTTAGGGAAAAAAAAAAATCAAACAGAGAGAAAAGACAATAAAGAACTTCAGGCTGCTTCTTGATATCAGATCTCGGAGGAGAAATTTGATGGGCACCGTAGAGCAGAAGGCGTCTCGGGAGAATTGGACGAGGGAGAGATTTAATGTGATCATAGGGGACGCTCATCTTTCAGGGAACGGGGTAATAATGAGCAATCAATAACGTCCTTAACAGAGTTAGAGCGAGTTGGCTGACAGCAGATGTAACAGGCTACGTCTGATCTCACATTACCGCGCTGGATCTAGGTTTAACATGCGCACACACACCCCTACACGCACACACCGGGAGGTGCACACACGCACACACACCAGCATATGGAGCGACACACACTAACATATGGACTCGAATGCACTGCCCTCTCTGTTTCTGGGGCGTCCACCCATACACACACACACACACCCTCCTACTTTAGGTGTCATCCAGCAGCATCGTGTCATTCTGTATCGATCAGGAGCTGTAATCACATTCAGGGGCGGGGGGAACGAGGCGGCGGGGTGCGTACGCACGGTTCTCGGTTTATCGTCCACCCCCCAGTTTTTACGGGCGGAGGCGACGGCGAGGAAATAAAAAAAACACAGAGTTTCTCTTCAGTAAATAAAAGCTCAGTCCTGCCGTGGGCTCGGCCACCGTAGATGAAATCAAACTCTTGGGAATGACTTGTCACATTGTGGCTAATGAAAACAGTAGAGCTAATGTAACTGTGCATGGGCTGAGATGAGGCTCTTAGGGAGGGAGTATTTGGTTAAATACTACAAGCAACCATATCAAATTGAACATCTCTGCTAAATTATCATCTATAATGTTTATTTTTATGATGAAAGAGACTAAAACAGTACAAAAAGTAAAAAAAAAAACCAACTGCCAATTTTAGTAGTTTATTGCTCTGAGGTAACCAATAATTTGAAAATCTATTTTAGGAGTTTTAAAAATGACTGATCTGTTATAGGGAACCTATGAATACTGGTAAAAACGTATCTTTTTTAGTGTTCCCAACCAGCCAAGTGGCCCTTTCCAGTCCCAAAGCTCTCCCAGATGGTTGAATCTTCGCGCAGCACTCACTTCCCAGCTGGAGCTAGATGGTCTCCCTCCGTGTCCAGACTGCAAACCCATTGCACAGGTGCAAACCCTCTACTGGATGATCCCCCCTCACAGTTAGCGTCAGGAAGGACATTAAAAATCATATATATTTTGTCCTATGCGACTTGTAGGTTTCTAAGCGGACCACAGTTCAAGAACAAGACCAAGAAGATATCAGCAAAAACCTCCATCCTTCAAAGCAATTCACTGTCTTTCAAGTTCTATGAAGACATTGTTGTTCCAAACTTAATTAAATGTTTCAAATAACTGGTGTTATAATTTTTTGTCAATATCAACCAGCTTAATAGTATTCTACAATTTCCTTGAAAGTAAGGATGGACCAATCCATCCTTTTTTTTCACTTCTGATATTGATACCGATATCTGAGGTGTAGTATCAACTGATGCTGATTCGATAAAAAAAAAAGAACAGTGCTAATTTGACTTGAAACTTTGCAATTAGGAGTATAACAGATAATGTAAAGCAAATAAGACAGAAACTGGACAAACCGAAATTGCAAAGGTATGACACGAGCAAAGGGGTAAATGAGCGATAGTAGCAGCAGAGTTCAGCGAACAAAAAAACAATGGAGTCATTTAATTTGTTTTGGAAAATTCAGGTCTAAAGGCACAGATGTGAATTGAAATCACAGGATTTGTCTGCATCTCTTAGCAACACATCAAAACTACGCAGTCAAGTAAAATTTAAACACGCATTTGATCCTTTACCTGAGAATTCGTCATGATATGTGTTGATATTTATTGCAATAGTAATAAAAGTGAATATGTACAAACACAAATACTGCCCTCAAAAACAATAAATCAAATAAAAACACTAACTTAATAAAAAAAACTCCTTCAGGACACCAGCTAACTGAAGTAGTGCAATGTTACCCCGACAACCGCATTTAATTATTAAAAATATCTATATTTATTTGCTGCTCTGACGTAACTAACGGTGGATGTGGGTTAGTAAACTTCCTCATAATTGTCATAAAATAGTAAAATCTAAATTCTTACACTATTTCCCAGCCCTTCTATGACTAAGTGATTAGTATTCATAGAAAATAATTTGTCAAAATTGTAAAACACATGTAAAGAAACTTTTATTAGCGGCACTGAAATGTTAACAAATTTTGCTGGTGGTTGTTTTTTTTTTTTTTACTTTATTTTACAATTGATAATTCACTTCAGAATTGAGAGCTTTTCCTATATTTTGACGTTGCAAAGTTTCAATCTTAAAGTTTAGTATTTTGTTTTCCAGAAATTGCAAAACTTTGTTTATTTTTATTGAGTAGATCATTTGTCAGTTGATCTTAGAAAAAAATTTTAAATAATTGAAATTTTGGACATTTTTGAATAATTGTGATTGCAAATTCAAAAATACTTTATTGATCTAAAAGAAAAATTTACTGTTGTAATTTATATTCAAAGTTTTTCAAATAGTTATTTTAGATGCTGATGGCAGTAAGCAGGAAGGATCTCCTGTAGCAGTCTGTATTACAGCAAGTATAAAGAAGCCTCTGACTGAAGGCACTCTGTTTTTGTAGAACAGTCTTGTGAAAAGAAGGCTCAAGGTTGTCCATAAATTTAATTTTTTAAAAAAAAGTTTCCCACAATTGAGTTTTACTTTACCTAGAAACATCACTAACATGTGGCCACTAGGATGGATTTTCAATTTATCTGACAAACATCTAATGACCAACAATCTAAGAGGGATGTGAAGATCCGTATTTTTAATTGAATTGAATAGAAACCAGAGTAGTGAGAATGACCTAGCTTAATGAAATAATACTGTCATTGTCATACTCTGCAATATCATGCATCCCTAATCTCATCTGAATCTTATAGAAGAGAAAGCTCATACATTATATTGAACTTTTTAATATATATAACTTCAGACCATGTTATAGCTTTTAAAAGTTTAATCCTCACATTTATTCAAGTTTCTAAAACATATCCCTTGCTAAAACAACAGCTTTGTGTGTTAATAGGGTAAAGGGTATGAGCCGAGCCAGACCCATTATAGACCATAACAGCAACACATCCCTTCAGGAGAGAAGCACTTCTCAACACAGAAGCATCAGAAAATCTGATTTTAATATGACTTTGCATTCTCCCTTAGGTCCCAAGACCCTGGTAACAGTGTGGATGTTTAGAGCCAAATGTTGTACATTGTAGTGTTTTTTTAAGCTGACTGGTATCTTCTGTAAGAGGTTTTTCTGTACTGCTTCTCTGACTGAACTCTGACTCCTAATGGGCAAACTGTACACTAGAAAGAAGATCGGAATATGATTGGGTAGTGAGGTAGAGGGAAAAAATGTATTTATTAAAGAGATGAGTTAGGATGCAAGAAAACGAGTGACTGTGCCGGCCTGTTTGGAAATGAATGTCGTTCCACAGCAAGATGAGTCAAGGCTGAAGAACTGACAGAAACTTACGCTCCGATATTTATATTCTTTAGAGTTCTAATTGTTTTTCTGCTACATAAAAAAAAAACTTGTACCAATTGCAATTATTTCTTCTAAAAAACCTCACATTTACTTGCCTTTTATACACCATCCCTAGCTACCGACATGCATTCAGTGACAGAAAACGGATTGACATTCAGTCTATAAACAGTTTCATTTTGTAAACAATATCTAGCTGCTGCAGATGCCCCGACTGTTGTCAACAACTTGTGTTAACAGCTGACCAGATGTGTCCAAGGGTTGCAGCGTCTCCTAGCAACTGGGAAACGTTATGGCGAAGCTGAAGCCTCAATGCGACTTTCGATGCTGTAATTTGTTGGACTTTACTGGCCAGCAGAACTTCAGATGATGCTGACGCTCGGGCCAGCCTGTATTGTTAGGGCTAGACTAACCGATTATGCACAGGGATGAGGTTAATAACTGCACAAAATTCATACAAATACTTAAAAGCAACAACGAACAACATGAGCTGCAGTTATCTTTTCTGTTTCAATAATGTTATATATCCATTATTTTGAAACACATATGTAATACTAAGGAAACTTAGCATTTGTCAGGACGAGCAGAGAAGTGTCTAAAAAGAAAATATTGATGAATTTGTATGCTGCCATGCAAATTCATGGCAGCATGAATTTGTATGGCAATTCATGCTGCCATGAATTGCCAACAAACTACAACAAATGTAGTTTGCTGTTCAGCAACAAACTACATTTGTTGCTGAACAGTAAACAAACAAATATAACCAACTTATTTGAATGTACAGCATTGATCACAAGCCACAAAGCACATATCTAAATTATTTAAAGGTGGAAGCAAACACTTTAGGAGTTGATGACAACCACAGCAACAAGAACACACTAAAAACTATGTTTTTATGACATTTCATGTCTAAGGTTCTTCTTGTAAAGATTTCAAGAAAGCTGTGAGTGCGGACATTTTGTCACTCAGAGAAGCAGGTTTGCCTTCGCTGGCAAACCAGAGATGGCAAACCAGATTCGCTTCTGTTCTGGTCCAAGAAAAATGTGGGTTCATTGTAATCAAAGTCAACTTCGCAGGTTTCAGCAATAGTACCACAATTACATATTATCTTGACATGTTGCACATCAGGTTGTTAGTCCCTTCAAAGTTATCTCATTGGTCAATCCGTGACTTCACAGCAAATATGACCAACAAATCCAATCCTGCCTTATGCATCTCTGTAAAACAACACACTCGTTCACCCCCACTGTTGCAGATCAGCTGCAAATAGAAAGCACAGCAAACTAGTGAAGAGCTTAAATTGACCAGCTGACGTTGAACAAGCCAAGTCATTGGTGCTCGTCATAGAGGGAAAACCAACAGCAGACAACAGGACAAATATGTTACTTTATGTGGAGTAGCTGGGAAGCTTAAACTTCTTGTAGCCCAAACCTAAATTAGCCTTTTCCAGTCATGAGTGTGTTTGTGTTTGATGGAGCCCCCTTTTGCGTTACTTTACTTGTTTTCCCTCCCTGTCTGGAGCTACAAAGAAAAACACAATGGGTAGGAAATGTATAAAGAGAAGAGCAATAGAGACAGAGACAGAATGCCAAGCAGATATACGGAGAGAAACAAAGACTTGGACAAACACATACAGTGATAGGGAGATGGAGACACAGAAGGAGAGATAGGGAGGGATGCTGGATGTGTGTTCTGCATCCCAAGGGATCACTTACTCAGTATAGACACAGTACTGGAGGACAGAGCACAACAAGGGTTCATTGGCCAAAATCTTTCCTCTTTACACGCACATACACTCACACAATCCCTCCAAGCAATATTCCTGTAAGCACTCGTCCACTGAGAATAACCGCATTGACTGAAGTGGAGAGGAGGAAGGAGTGTAAGAGGATGATAGAATGAGGGGTGGAAAGAGGAAAGCAAAGCAAAGGGATCAGGAGGAAGCGGGAGGAGTGTCCACCTGGCCTGTGTCCAGGGGAATTAAACAGGCTGCTTACTGCTCTCAGCGCCTCAGCAGCACCATGTTAGCCTAATGGTACGGACATGAAGCCAATTGATTTGTGGACCAATAGACCTGTCCCACAGCACAAGCAGATTACCTAGATCACTGGCTCTGCATCGAGTAGACATCGCTTCTCGTTCGCGCCCCACGGGCAACAGAATGTGGACAGGGTTTGTAATGTGCAGCTCTGTGTGGGTCAGCTTGTGTATTTCTAGATAAGTTTGGATAAGACTGAGGTTAATTCTTTCTGCAGCCTGGCTAACGTCGTTCAGGGTCATTTCTTAGTTTTTGTACAAGCAAAATGATTCCGTACCCAGAAAAGTCCACATTGACAAACAGAAATATTGGTTAAAGTAGCACATCTAAAGCCACAAAATCCATAGTTATTACTAACACTGCACTCATTGAGCTTTTGTTCAGTTTTCACTCTACAACAACAATGTTTAATGTAATTTATTGGAATTTTATGGGACAAATGAGAAACAAAATGCATGGCTATGAAATTGTTTGAAAACCATTTTCCAAAATTTTTTTTAGATGTTTTCTTTCATAAAAATTGTAAATCTCCCTGTTACAGATTCTAGTCTTTGCCAGCTTTTCACATATAAACTGAGACATTTTCTCCTCTTTCTTCAAAAAAAACAACTCCAAAACAGTGATATTGGATGAAGTGTGTCATTGAAAACCACATTTCATCGGAAATCCAATCCAATTTCCGATTGGATTCAGCTCTTGACTTTAACTGGAGGATTCTAATGTAGAAATTTGCTTTGATCTAATCCTTTCCTTAACTTATCCTCTCTAATATTTTGGGTGTTGTACAGTTTTTATGTATATATCAATCTCAAGAAAATTTTATATTTGTCTTTTTACTGCTTTCTCAAAAAACGTAGTAAAAAAACAAACAATGTATGTAAAATATGATTTTCTCAATAATTTACATTGGATTATGTTTTTGTGCGAAAATTGTCCTACTTTCCTCACAAGCAAATGGACGGGATTATTGTAGTACATCTAAAAGAAGCTGACATGGTTTCCATGGCAGACAGCAGTGCTGATGTCAGCGTTCCCTGATTCAACAACCAAATTAAGTCTGGTTCATGTTTTTGCTCTTATTGTTTGATTGGTGATTATGTTACTACCTGTTTTCTTAAAGAAAAATAAATAAATAAATATTTGATTTTGCCATGTCCAGAACTTCTATTGAAAATAAATTAGTCAGAATATTATTTATTATCTTTTGTTCCATTTCCATTAGCATAAAAGCAAAGGAGGATTATTATTAAGACGTTTGTTTCACTAAAGCCAGACTAATTTACTTAATAAAGCTATTTTTGGAATCAACTACTTTTACTTCTTGTTTTATAGAAATCCATCTACCGTAAATTCACAGAATTGATACATGAGCATATACTAAATTAACCTGGACAAGATCAGATCAAACTGTAGTTATTTTATCTAAATTTCATAATTTTATTGTTTTCTTAATAAGTATTATAGTATAAGTATTATGCTCAAATACAATATTTTATTGTCTTAATAGTAAGAATATTTCATTCCACTTTAAAAAATAGTCTTTTGCCCAAATAAAGTGACTTTTACAACATTATAGCTGAAACCAACGGAAAAGTTAATGACAACTTCTTGAATAATTCACATTGGTTTCTCAAAAGGTTCCTAAAAATTAAGCAACTTTATCTCATTTCACAACTTTTTACAGTTTCCAATGTAAATTATTGACAAAAATTACCACAGAATATCATCTGTTAGACTGCAGTTGTCTGAATTCGCTGAAACTTTCTACACTGTTTATGTCACAGGCTTTCTGTTGCCATTGCTGAGCAGCTGCTGTTGATTAAATACATATTTGCATTATAAAACTGATGTAATCACTTTAATTGTACTATAAGAAGGTAAATATTCAATTCATCAGACCCAAATATTGTTATAAGGAAAAGTGGCGTCACTTCATGTAAATATCAAACACCCCTAATTAAAGTATACTAAGGTAAAATGAGCTTGAAAACAAATCTAAACCAGCCCATTTTAGTTTAACAAACTAATTATCTGGGCTCTGACTCGCTAATTAGTTCTTGGTTTTCATTTGGAAATTAAAACAGTGGGTGTTGGATGTTTATATTCTTTGATATTATGTCATACTTTCTCAGATTTAATTAAACTGATCACTAAATTCATCACTGTCATCTATCGTCTTGTTTGCTTTATTTACTTTTGCTTCCTACACAATGACACTCAAGAAACACAAGCTCCCCATAGAAATCATAAAACCGATGTGTGCCGTACTGCTGATGTTTCGTGATGCATGTTTGCTGCATTAACAGCGTGTGATTTTTAGCAGCCAGCGTAAAACAAAAAAAAACTTGCTCTGAGACAAAAAGGAGACCACACACTCTTGAAGCGCCGGTTGTCCGTGTGTGCGAGCGAACAGAGAGAATAATCCCACATTCTCCACAGTTTTCACTCATGTTACTGTCCCGCTTGAGAAGCATGAAAATCCATTTATCTACAAAGCGACTGTATGGTCTGTGTCGGACAATGTCTCTTTCATGGTCCCTGGTGGGGCCCTCTTTTTTTTTTTTGGTCCACAAAGCCACCCAACTGACTCCGCCACGTCTGTAATAGGCCACGTTCATTTGATATAGGCACATCAAGGGAGACGTTGCAGTGGTTTCAGCGTGCATCAAGAACAGTGGAGCTGGTTCACAGAGGAAGAGAGATGCTCTGAACATAAAAGAACAATGGATGCAAGGCAGATGCAGTTATGCAAAAAAAACAACAACTAAAAAACAGAAAGTGAGCTCTATGCATAGGCCTGTCAAACGGTAATATTGCCATTTTCAACTGATATAATAATAATGGTATATTAATGCAAGCACACCCACTCGAAGACAAGAAAAAATATTATTTCTAAAGAATATTTATCACTAGAACGGGAAAACATTTTAAATATCCAAAATAAAACAAGACGATGATAATTAAAATAAAGCCTCTGTAACCAAAATTGTATTTAAAAAAATAAGCGCTTCGACAGGGAAAACAGGCACAATTGGCAGGTAGCGCCGACTAACTACATTATATCATTTCTCAAAATGGTGGCTTTTCAACAATATTTAAGGGCAGCATCTCTTTGACGATGGAAATCATCGTGCTCATTTTAATTTATTGTGTGACTAATTGTTTTATTGCTTTCAGTGACAGGCTTAACCATGCAGACCTGCATTTTAGCAAACACAGACGAAAGAAAGCGGAGGGAAAGTCAACATCACTGCCTGTTGTTATCACTCTTACGCGTGTTGAGACTGAAAGTTGAGCAGGAGGACAGAGATCCGAAATTAGGCTTATGAGGAGAGAGAGGAGGAGGAGCAGTCAGATTATAGATTAGAGGGAGGGGAAGTGGTGGGATTAAACATGCGGACTAGAAGGCAGCCCGACTAATACAGCTCACAGCTCAGCTAAAAGGCATTGTCGCATTTAGTCCCGTGGATTACACTGTAGTTACTGAAGTGACAAACCTCTACTGATGGCTCAGTTTAAAAGAAAATGACTCCAGGAAATTATTTACTCTCTTTCCAGACGTTATCACTCATCTGATCTGATCTAGATTTCCCTAAATGAGCTGGAGAGAGAAAGAGAGCACGTTGCGGCACAAGGCAGACGTCAGTATTAACGGCGATGCTGCGTATTAACCACCCTCTGGCTAATGCAACTAATGAATGAGGGAGCTAGTAGGCTAGCGGCTCTAATTCTCCTTCACAGCCTATCGTGTTGCAGCCCGGAGACAGATCAATACCATTTGCTCAACACACAGGAGGCCTGGGAATCTATAAAAGGGCTTTTATTGAGTAATTAAACACCCATTACTGTCCCGTGCAGCCAAACAATAAATTTGATCAGCCTCTCAGGCGTAGATTCAGCCGTGATTAATACCCGGTGCATGCAAGACATAAAGGAACACAATGACATTTTGCTAAGATCGCTACAACGGTTCGGGGACAATATTGTGGCTATTTTAGAGCCTCAAGAAAACACTGTAAACTTTATATTGTCAAGGCTTGCCGACTTGGGTGTGAAAGGTCGCCGGTACCTCTGTTTACCTCAAAGGCCACAAAGGTTGCCGGCACGCCCTCAATTCTATTGTTTCACGTGAAGAAAGTCTTTAACAGCTCAATATTACGACTAACTATTGAAACTGGAAAACAAGATGACATTCTCAGTTATATTTCCACAAATTTTGAACATTAAGGTACAACAAGAAGGTGTGAAAAGTGACATTCCACTCTTTAGGCAATTATAGAAACCTCACTTTCTCTGATATCTTATACAAAGTGACTGTAGGAACTGAATCGCAGAAAATTTATATCCATCCATCCAAAAAAGTTAATATAAATGTTAATATCCTGGAAGTGTGTACATTTGACTCAGTTCTGCAGGGTTTTTTTTTATTTTATTACAATTGCTTATCTTCACTGTGCTTCACAGTATCATTTGCCTGCTAATATATTGTTGATTTTTTTTTTTACTTAAAAGGATCATTTTATACTAAAAATTAATTGTTTCAAAAACAAACAAACATGGATCTGGAGCAAACAAAACCATTTTTGCAGTACAAACAAATATCTGGTCCATGCAGATGTATTGAGCACCTGCCATATATAATTTCTGTCTTTCTGGCAATTTTGCAAAACATTTTATTTAGGAGATCAATGTTTGAAATTGTTTATGTACAATTTCAAACATTGAAATTATGTTTGAAATTTAAGATGTGACGAGATCCCTCGTCACATCTTGACGAGGGATCTCAGATTGACAGTTTGGGCTTCCCGTGAAGCTAATGCTAAACCAGATAGCGTTAGTTAAGTTGTCTGGGAGGTTCACTACTTCAGCGCTACAGATACAGGAACTTTACCTTCTTAAGCTGCTCTAAAACATGAGTGTCAATGCATTAGCTTGTAGCATTAGCACAGTTAGCATGATGCATCTTTCAGCATTTCCAGTCCATCTGCCTCACAGAGAAAGTCCAACCAAAGCACGCCGTTTGCCAGCTAAAGAGGCCAGTTGACTTTTTTTCTTTTGTTGGAGCCAACTGAGTTTAAAACGTTCAGCAGCTCTTAGCTTTGATCAGGTAAAGGGAAAGGATGATTGCTATTACATTCCTCCTGTTGACAGAAGTGCAACAATTTGGGCAAATGTGAATGGGTCAGTTTGCATCGATTTTGATGCAAATGCAAATTAATTCCTCTAGTATCGATTATATCAAGAAATGGATTATTTTGACAAAGCTCCTACCTTTTCTTTGACGTGGGCAGGTACGTGGTACCAGAGTTTCAGAAAGTTTTATAAAGTAAAAGATTCACAATGGCTAAAATAATGTATTCCCTCTCATTCCTGCAGTTGAAAATACATTTAAGTGTCAGAAAAATCAGAGTTTTCTGCCACTTGTTGCTTCGTCAATGTACCAGGATCAAAATAAATGTTTCTGATAACATAATTCAGTCATTTTTGTTTTACATTTCCTGTTTGTACTATATTTTTAATCGATGTAATCACACCGTGAGAATCTCATACTGGACTATCCCTACGTCTTAAACAAATGTCTTGCACAAAAAGCTTTCTCCCACTACTGGAACACAACTGCACACAAAAAAAGCTCTCTGTTTTACTTTTTCTGACAAAGTTCCTCTCAGTTCCTCCCCCACCATCCATCCATCCTTTTTCCACAATTTCACAATTCAGAAACCTGTTACAATCCAATCCTTGTTGGAGAATATTTAGCATTGTTGAGCCAACAATATGGCATCTGGGTGATTCTCCTAAATATGAATGGCCCATTCACGGGGCTCAATGCCGCCGCTTGGCAGTGGCCCTCCTCCCCCCAGTACTCAAAACAATATTCAGCGCAGCAGTCTTGGCACTTTTCCCCGAAAGCAACAAAAGAGGAACTCGAAACTGTCCCTGAAACCCTCAAAGCATTAAGCCTCTGTGAGATGCAAGTACTTGGCACAAGCAAAGCGATTTAGCGACAATGGGCAAATCATACAGTGCTTTGTGAGATTTAGGGGATACAATAGCACTCGGTTTCCAAAGCACACATTAGTAGGCATGTCATTGGGACCCCCTAGGGGATTTGAGCAGCCTAGAGGATTGTGTAGTGAAGAGGATAAATATATGTTACTGGGTAAGAAGATGGAGCGCTGCCAGCGCCTTCCCCTCCTTCACACAACATATTGTGGATTACAGTGCGAGGAATACATTAATAGCATAATCTTCCGACCACACAAACTAACCCGCAAACTGAACCCATTTGGCTTGTTAAGTGTACACATTGCATCGCATCCAAAATCAATTTACAACCATTTAACAGAGCTCAGGAGGTGTGGATGAGGAGAGAAAGAGAGAAAAGGGAGGAAATAAAATGCATAAACAAAACCAGAAAACACCACCAAAACAAATAAATAAATAACTTGTTATAAATGTGCGGTGCTTGCAGCCATGCTGACCTCCGAGTGCTAAACAAAACCCAGCAATGGACAAGCAGACACCCACTCAAAAGTCAATACCATGCGTGCCTCCT
This sequence comes from Brachyrhaphis roseni, assembly GCA_903066815.1. Lineage (NCBI taxonomy): Eukaryota > Metazoa > Chordata > Actinopteri > Cyprinodontiformes > Poeciliidae > Brachyrhaphis > Brachyrhaphis roseni. The sequence continues at coordinate 133,200 of CAEFZY010021480.1, read as the reverse complement.
CTTCCTCTGGTATGGTTAATGCATGATGCCAGGTAGTGGAGACAGACGGAGAGTAGGATCTCATTATGCGCTGCGTGCTATCATTAGCTATGTACCACATGTGTCCGTCCTGCCAGCGGAGCCATACAAGAAACATCCTAATGCTCTCGCCTGCTTCCTGTGGGGAATCTTGCCCAACACACACAAACACACGCATGCGTGCACAAACAACAACAACATAATCACATGTATGAATACTAACACCTTCCTTTCCCAAAAGGAGTGGTTTTAGTATCAAAACCATTAGAAATGTGGAAGAAATAAAAAGTTCAAGCAGTTTTTCTCCTTTTTCAAAATAGTTACATATTTCTAATTTTTAGGGGAGGCAAAATGTAAAAAACGACAGCTTTATTGATTTGTTGTAGCCTAGAATTAAAACACAAAGCATCGTCATTTCGGAGCCTACATGTAGGCCTGTCACAATGACAAAATTGTCTGGATGATAAATTGTTCCAGAAATTTTAATATCGTCATTTTGAAATCATTTTTTCAACCAGGAATTACAATAACAATGACATCATAATGCGAATACACCTACTCAAAGATTCAATCTCTGAAGAACATTTAACTTCGGAACCAGAAGCATTTTAAATGTCCAAAATAAAAGAAAACAACAATTAAAATGGATTACGAAGTCTCTGTGTCCAAAATTGTATTTTGAAAAACAATAGTCATTCAGCTTTGACAGGAAAAACAGGCACAAGTGACAGGCAGTGCAAACTAACTAAATACTGGTGTCAAATGTTGGCAGCATTTCTCAAAATGGCGGCTTTCCAATAATATCTCTGATGATTGTTGGGGATTATCGCAGTCATTTTAATTTATTTAATTGAATTATTGCTTATTGTGGCATGTTAAAGTATGCTAAGATTTGAAAAAGTTTTGGGATCAGAACTGTAAAATTTTAGCAATCACGCCGGTTGATTTCTTTCAGTGAGTCAGAAAGAGCAGCAATTACTGGCTTTTTTTTTTTTCTCCAACTACATGGAGCATAGTGCAATACAACTGTGCCCCTCCCCCAACTTGTTTCTGCTGGTCATCAGGTGGAAAGACAGAAAACAGGCAAGGCAAACTCAGCAACATTTTTCATTTTTTCACGTGTTGGAAAAAAAAAAAAAAAGGACAGTGAAGGTGGTGAAATTAAAAGCAGATGGTAGAGGAAGCATCATGTTGAACTCTAGAAAAAGATTAACACCTTTTTACACTATTGCTTATCATTAAAAAATCATAGGTAGTGTTATTAGAATAATGGATTATTCTAAAGTAGTTTGGATAGTTGCAGATGTTTTGTTTCTATCTTTTTAGCCTAATATTAAGGTATTTTTACACAATGTTATACTGAGAATTTCTTTGGTTGTGACGGGTCAAATGTGCACCAATAAGAGACGGAAGTTAGGTTTTATATGTATAAAAAAAGTAGTTTTAAAGTAGCTAAACAAGTCAAATTTAAAGACTGTTTGATGTTGCGGTCAGAAAATTCAAGAAAACTGACAATGCTTCAAATGACCTTTGACCTGAAAAAAATCTAGTTGCAAATACAAAGAAAAAAAAAGTCAACGTTGCACTCTGAATGTGGATGAGAAGTGGAAGGTGAAAAGCAGACATACTGATTATGTAGGAAAGAGAAATTGATTCTAATGTGCAGAAAACACAGAATCAAGAAGTCTATTGCAGGATAACAAACTAATTTCAAAACTAAATTTTTTTTGGAGAACACCACAACAACTGACCTAATCTGAAGCAGCAATTCAGCCTCAATCCAGCAAATTCACAATAAAAAAAGAAAAAACAATGTCCATCAACAAAAAACGCTGAAAAAGAAAAGAGTGACCAGCTTTTCTGTGCCATCCGCTAATCAGGATGCGAGTGGGAGGGGGGCAACATCTCTCCGAAGCTTGCTGTTCCAGAGCCGCTAAGAAGAGCAGCAGAGATTACACTCATCTCTTTTCTCGCTTTCTGTCTTTTCCTGTGGGTCTTCCTTTAAAGAGAAAAAAAAGAAAAAGGAAGAGAGACTCTCGACGGCCTCTTCCGTCGCCGGGCCAAATGACTGGCAAGCTTCTACGCATATCAATGCACAATTTAACTTAAGACTTGCATGGCAATAACCTAATTAGAAACGGCACCTTCTCATTTGAAGCCACAATGTAAAGGATAAAGCTCTTTGCCGCCATGTCTATTGAGGGCTAATGGCGTGAAATATTCAGGGGTTTTTTTTTGCCTTTTTTAATAAGTCCTTAGCATATTTAACACTTTCACCAGCCAAATGTTTTAATATCTACCAGAGTCCGGGCCATGGGTGGTGAAGATTGCTGCTGAAGAGTAAAAGGGAGGTGAGCCAGGGTCTGTTTAAAATTCAGGAAAAAAAAAAAAAAAGGGCAGCTCTTCGCAAAAGAAGGTAGGAGGGAGAAAAAGAAATATATAAAATATTATCCGGCGCTTTGATTTGATTAAAACCAGACGAAATTTTACACGTTGCATAAAACGGGGGGACTTCAAAACCTTCCAGAAGGAATCGGGAGTTCAAAGAGAGGCAGATAATGCTGGAAATTAACACGGGAATAAATTTGGGCGGGATGGAAGAAAAATGTGGGGATCTGGTGATCTTAGATTGCTCAATGGGAATTACGGAAACTGACCTTAAATGTTTTTTGTACAACTTAGAATTCTGCACAAAAAGAAAAAAAAAAACGACCCGATTTCTCAAGTTTTAAAGCGTTGTCGTGGCACCAATAGTCAGAGGTTACACGTAGCTCTGAGGTAAGCCGACAGCGTTATTTTATCCCGGACTCAGACTGGTGCAGATACCCTGAGCTTTAAGTACAGCCATCAGATTTTGACCTGTCAGCACTAAAAGAGAGAGAGAGAGAGTAGTGAAAGAGTAATGAATTGAAATCAGAAAGGAGTGTGTGGAAATGGTTTAAAAAGAAGGGAGAAAACAAGAAGAGAAAGAGAGACTGTCATGACGAACAGGAAACTGCATAAAATACAGTGAGAGGGAAGCAGAGAGGATCACGGTGTCAAGGATTTTTAGGAATTGGCATTCGCTCAGCTACGAAGAAAGAAGTGAAGGTAGCGGTGTTACGGACAGCTGCTTGCCATCTCTGGGAGGGAGAACTTAGATCGGTGAGGAGAGGGAGGCCAGGGGGTGGAGAGGGGGGCTAACGGCAAGCCTCGCTACAGTTAGCTGACACAAAGCCCAGGCTCTGTCTTCTGGGATGGAGAGAGGGGGAAATAAGTGGACAAAGAGGGAAACAGCCAGGAGACAAGACAGGCTGACGCACTGCCGAGCAAACATGGAGAGAGGAGGAAAAGGAAAAAAAAAGGAAAGATGGGGGCAGCGAGGAGGGAGACGGAGGAGAGTGAAACAGACAGACAGCTCCGAGAGGGATTTGTTCTATTTGCATGCGCCGGGCTCCCATGGGGGTCCGGGCTCGGCTCGGCAAGCCGAGAGCACAAAAGATAACACTTAACATATTTGCTAAAAGATGACAACCCTGCCTGGATCTCGTTTGAAGGGGCCCCTTTGTCAGGATGCTGATACGGACACGGCCGAGGTTTTCCTTCCATCTGTGTCTGTGTGTGTGGAAAAAAAATAAAATAAAACACAATATTTCCCCACGACCGCCACAAGTCCCGCAGGGGGCCGGCGACACATCGCGCGCCGATGGCTCCGGGATGGTGAAACGGCTTTTTAACGGTAAACATTACAGAGTGATAGAAAGTGTCAGGATAATTTATTTATACGGCCCCTCTGGGAGCCACCGAGGCACCTTCTCTCTCTCTGTGTTGGTTTGAGGGTCCACATTTAGATAAATAAAGGCGGCACTTTTTCCTCACTCCCTATTATCCCTCTGTCCCTATTAACTGTACTGGAGGTCCGCCAGAGATGTGAGGCAATACGTTATGTGTATAATGAGGGGGATTATTGCTACTGTCACTGCTACACTCGCATGCAGCAGATGTAAGATCTGAAGCTACGGAAGGTCAGAGTTAAAGGTACAAACTCACGTTAAAAAAAAACAAGCCCGCTCTAACACTTCTATCACACCAGGTGATTCTCATAATGTCAAATAAAAACAGTCGCCCAGTAATTTAGAAAAATAAAAAATCTGGAACAGCATCTGACCGCTTTCCACTTCAACACAGCAACTAGTCGGAGACATTTAATAAATGAACATCCTCAAATTGGGGTGGGCATTTATTGTATCGTTTATCATTTATCACCATAAATGAATTTCAATTTATCGTTGTCTTGATAAATTCCAGTTAATGATTTTTAAAACCCCCCCAACAAATGTCCGCAAAGTCGGAATTGCTAGCTTTAATATTTCCGCCGCCGTTTGTTCAAACACAGTATCAATAAACTTGAGAATATAATTAAATTCAGTTACTGTGTGCAGTTTAGTGATACAAATTGCACTTCTTTATGTGAGTGGTGTCCTAAAGAGGCACATAACAAAATAGTTTGTTTTCTAACAGCAGCATTTGTTTTTGTAGGACTGTAAATGCTGCTTCATGCAGTTAGAATCATATAGTTTCTTAAAAAATAAATAAAATAGTTACTATCATCATTTGTTATCATAATAATACCACAAAATATCATGAAACTTTAAGTACATGTCGCCTAAATCTAATTCTAATATGAAATAAAAATAAATAATGAACATCGGCTACTTAGATACGCCGGTACTTTAAGATCCACAGCATGATGCTGCCACTTCCATGCTTTCAGCTCACACTCATCGTTCTGTGACATGTCTAGGCCAAACTTTTCTCCCTTCTAAGTAAGCTCAACGTGATTTTAGCCAGCTGACCTGCAGTGCACAGCAGGCACAGTCACCTTCTCATTAAAAGGACTGCAAAAAAATATTAACTGTTCATTCTTTTAAAATTCTGCATCACTCCGCCAAAGTCTTCCCAATAAATGTCCACAAGTCAGAGCTGCAGCCACAGTTTTAATCCTTCGCCATTAACCTGTTGCTCTCTCAAACCCGGAAGATCATGCAAGATTTTACGCTTAAAAGGAGGAAAATAAAATAAAATAATAATAATAATATGCGGCATCTTTTCGGCGTAAGAAGGGTGACCATGCAATGCGGGGGGAAAGTGCTGCTGCGTTGGTTGCAACATACAAACCGGAGCGCAGCAGCAGGTGAGAGCTCGTGTCAAGAAGCGAATAAATATGTTTGTGCGGGAGGAGAAAGTGAGATCAAAGGTGAGAGGTCGAGTCTCGGCTAATAGCCGCTGCAAACCAAAAAGTACAGCCGTCTCGCCATCAGCAGGGCGCTGCGGACGGATGGAACGTGCACCAAGCAGCGTCTCTTTTTAAACGCACACACACAAAATACCTGCCGTTTGGAATTATACAGATTTCTGCAGCGGCGATTTTGTTCGGAAATGCTACTACTGAGTCTTTGTTCGTTCGCGTGAGGATGTTTGAAGTGATAAGTGGGCAAAGGTTTAGTGAAATAAAACAGATTAATTTTAAATTCTTTGCAGCAGCCAAGGCCTCTTTCAAAGAAACCCACCTGCTAGTGGAAATGTGGATGCTTTAATAACACAAAAGAAGAAAAATATCCCTCTTTAGATCCAGGTCTGACGATTTCTGTAAAAGCTGTCCAATTTCCCGAGAGAGATTTTGTTGCTTTATAAAAATCTAATTGGATTACAGCAAACTGTACCACACATACTATTAATTCCAAGTTGGAATGTACAACATATAATTGAGCACAATGCATTTTTTATGTATGAGTGAAAATGAGCAATTTTTTTCCAGCAAGGTCGCACTTTTGTTCTTAATTACTTTTTTATATATATATATACAGGAGTGAAAAGGTAAATGATCACTTACCATAGACGCTGCTGCTGCTGATCATGTCGTGCTGTAAAAAAAAGAGGAGACAACTTGAATACATTTCAAGACAAAGCATGTTATAGTAAAAAAATTTTTTTTTTTTTTTTCCCAAAAACTCTGCATTTTATTACTGTTTTCAGCAGCAGCAGTACATGAGGCCCTTGCAACTCTAACCTACATGCAAATGAGTAGAAAGTGCGGCGAAGCAAAGCAGAGGAGGGAAAATAAATCAACTGGTGCGGCGCAGGTTGGAGTTAAATCTCCCCATGACGCCCTCAAAATGTCCAGGCTTGACGCGAGGAGAGCTGGGGGGGCAACTTGTTGTGGCCGCGCCGCGGCAGCCGCAGCTCCTCCTGGACGCTGCTCTGTCCACGGTGGAGCCAAACCACAAGTTGGAGATATTTTCCTCCGTCTTTTACTCCAGTGGGAGAGGAGCGGAGCTGCGCAGCCGACACACACACAGAGAGGATACGGCCAGGGAGTCTAGACGTGTCTGTCCTCTTAATTCAGCCGCGGCGCAGGTGAAGCAGTAAAAAAAAAAAAAAAAAAAAAAAAAATAGAAGAAAAAATATATATAAAAACATTTAGCGCACCTGAGGCTAGTGGGAACTTCTTAAATAGCTAACCGCGTGCGCATTATTCCGAATTAAGCCGCGTGCGCACGCCGCTTCCAGCTTTTCTATAGACGCGCGCGCTCGCCTGGCTGTTCTAATTGCAGCCGCAGCGGAAGCCCAGCCGGACCGTCCTCCCTTACCTGTGTGTTTTCCTCCCTTTTTATAAATATTTTTTTTCTTCTTATTCAGCGACAGGTTGACCCCTCACGCAGGGGTGAGTTGAGGTCGCATCGATCCCGAGGAGGGGCGTCTGCCGGGTGTCGAGGTTAAGCCGGGCTGCGCGCGAGCTGAAACCATCCCAAGTTAACGCAGGAAACACTGACCACAGCCACTGCCATGTTGGAATTTCACCAGCCCCGAACAGCTGCTTCTCACACTGACCAGTGCGCTGCCCAGTGCGCATGCGCGTACGCCAGTAAGAGGAGAGAGAGAGAGAGTGAGAGAGACATGGAGAGAGAGGGGAGCAACTAATAATCTTTAGCTGTCAAACCGAAACCAAAAGCCATAACAGAGTAACAGGGATCTTATTAGGCAAAATGGATCGAAAAGGCATACCTAGCATTACTGAAATTCAATTTTTAAGATGAGAAAAACAAATTAGATTCTTCCTCAGTTTATATACATTCCTTATTATATGCATTCCTAACATTTTCCCAAATCTATAATCTCTTGTGCCATTTCTAATGGCTTACTAATGTAGAAAACTGAATCATTCTTCTACAACTTTCTAGAAGATACTTGAAAGTTTTGGGTCAGAACTGATTGGCTGTTTTGAATGATTTCATTCACCCCCGACCAAAACAAGTAAAAATAAATAAGAATAATTAAAAAAAATCATGATGCTTCCACAATTGTTGTGTTGTGTCAAAAAGTTGAAACAGTGTTGAAAATTGAAGTGCCAAGTGCTGTTTGAAAGTGTCATCTCTACTTTTTTAAATATGCTTGCAAAACAAATCCCTTATGATGGCCGACTGTATTAAGAAACAAAAAGATTCTTGATCGTTTTTACAATTTTGACACCAAACATAACATTTTTGTCAGGAGGTATTTCTGTGACCACTGCATGTTAACAATGACAAATGACAAAAACAAAAACAAATGGTAAGTTGTCTTACTAAAGTTCACACAAGGACCTGCTCACAGAATCTCAGAGAGGCGTACAGATCAAAAAGATCTGGAACACATAACTCTGCTTGTCCTTGAACTGCTCTATAAAAGTCCAACAAAAAACACTTAGAAACTGCTAAATTTGTCGTTCTTTTCATTAATGGATGGGTGGACGGACTCTTACGATACTTATCCAGACCTGAATTGGTTAAGACTTGGAGAATAACTTTTTTTTTCAGCCAGTTTATCAGTAGTATGCAGGAACTGCCACTACGCACCAAACAAACGGACAAGAACCTGGCTCTTTTCTTGGAATGTTATGACGGACAACGTTATTGCTTTAGAAATAGCAAATTTTTAACATCGATAACCTGTTTGTGTTGAATAAAGAGCTTAAAATGTACTCTAAAGCTCATAACCAACTAAAGCGGATGTGACGATGGTAACACCATGATCCATCAATTGATCTAAATCAAAACCTTAATCAAGATAAACCCAATGGTTCCCTATAGAATATTTAGCATGAGAGGCTAGAGGTCCAAGACTTTTCCTTACCCAAGAACAAACAAGGATTTTCACTGACAAAGTCTCTGCACTTTGGCAAAGCATACGACGAGTAACTGAATCTCATCAGCGCATAAGTAATAATAAATGTTTCCAAAGGTTCGCCCTTTTCATCAACCTCAACAAGTCTTCATCTAAATCTAAATAGCATGTGGGTGTTGTAATCTTTCCATTAAAAAAAAGTTACATAAGACAAGCATGGGCACTTACCTCGGAATAAGGTGAGAAAACCATTCGGCGGCAGTCTAAATCATATATTTCCCAGTGATAATTACAGTGAGACTAGATGGAATTAGCAAATGAGGCTCTAATTAGAATGGAAATGTCCCAGTTAGTGGCTTATCAAAGCATCAGCAGGGAGACCAGGTTTGAACAAGATATCAAAGATGGAAGAGCTGTCAGTTCATTGGTACAAGTAACACCCCCATTAGGTAGACAGCCTGCGAGTGTGTGTGGGTTCTGTGGAGGAAAGGAAGAAGAAAAGTTCTTATTGGCAAAATTGTATATGGTTAATACAACAAAGCAAAAAATTTTCTCAAATATCTAAGTATATATATGAATCTTTTTGGCTTAGTTGTTTATCAGTGCGTAGGTCAGCATGCGGGCAAACACATCTCAGCATGATGTCCTTGAATTACCCCGAGTGGGTGATTTGCTTTCTTACACCTTTTATTTCTCCACCTGCTTCTCTTTCCCCGTTATTTTGATTATGAAGGCGTGACAAAAATGCAGAGTTGGATAAATGAGAAAAATGTGCCTACGTTCTTTATTTAATTAATGATTAATTTAATAAATAAATCTTGAAAAAACTCCCTAAAACGTCTAAAAAGATAGCTATTTAGAAATATGACGTTGTAAAATACTCAACCCAGATTTATTGAACCGGCTTGGAAACTACATGGATTAAAACACATCGTTTTGTTATTCCAGTACAAAGCGAAGCCACCTGCTTTTTTGGACCTGGAAGTGGGAAGTTTTATACCAATCATGCATCAAATGGACAGAAGAATTGGTAACCGAGTCTTCAGTCAACACAAGGTTTTTAAAAGAGAGATATTGCTTTATGCACTTATTGTACAGATTTCAGGAAACGATTGATTTTAACCAACATTTGTATTCTTCCAATGCCATGGATTATTAGTACAACTCTCCATTTGTCCTGAAGGACTCACAAAGGTCTGCGACCGCATTGATGAACCTCTTTCAATGTCTATTCTGCTGCTATATTTAAATTAGCCCATCCCACAATGCAAACAGTGATTTGCCAGTAGTTAGATTTGATTGAAAACTCAGTTAATGGCCCTCTAATGGCTTCGTGAATAGGGGTTTTCTTTTTGTACCGCATTGCTAAATATTAGCCGCCATTCAGCGCGTCAGGCCCGTAATGTTTAAGCGAGAGAAAACAGCCCTTTGTGTTATATTGCGGTGAGCGGGCGCCGCGTTACGTCCTCTCTGATTTCCATACTGAAGGCAGAAAGGTATAATTCAAGAGTGTTGAATATGCAGTTATGCTATAAAAGGCTCCCACACAGGTATGGAAAAGCCTCGTGTAAGAATACTTTTAGGTTTTGTGATTTGTGATGCGTTGTGTGTCTGATTTAATGACAACATAAATCTAAATAGATTCTAACTCATTAGCCGTTGGAGAGGTAATGATGTAGGTCTGTCACTAATGAGCTTAAGCTCTTAATTGAATAGGAGGGGGTAGAAGGACACACATCTATATATATGAATAGGATTACACATATATATATATAAATAGTGCACACATGCACTTACAGATACAATTCTGCCCCCTGTGGTGAATGTTTTCTTCTTCTCTTTTCTCGCCCTCCTTCTACCTCTCTCCCTCGATCAGGGGTCAAAAACAGGAGGGGGCTGCTTGAGCTACATGACCAGCAAAATTTCCTTCAGACACACTGCTCAAAAACAGACCGCAAAGCACAGAGATCAGATTTATTTACGAAAACGCAGCACCGCAAGGACAATAATCTTAAACTCGAGGCAGAAACAAAACGTCTAATCCCCGAACGTCGCACAAATCAAACCTGTGCTACCTTTCGCCACATATGAGAAAGAGGGGAGAGGAAAAACTGCAACTGCTTTGATGTCACCTCTTCTGTTTTTCATCTTTTCTATTCATCTTCCCAATAATTATCAGCACTTAACCTGTCATGTCTGCCAAGACGTAAAAATGCCAGAATCCATTTGGATAACGAGGCGAGCTTATAGGATAAAATGTCTATTCTCTTATGTTACATTTGAAGCAGGATGTGTTCCCTTGGTAATACGGGCAATGAAAATGATGATATCCAATTTCATAGTGCCTTCTATCAAATATACCCCTATGTAAACAAAGCCCCGCGTGAATGGGGGGACAATGGAGGAGGAATCTCAAAGCCAGAAAATCCATGGGGAGAAAAAAAAAAGAGGAGAGATTAGAAAAGCCCAGACAGTGTTTCCAGCGGCTCAGATAAAGGAGAGAGAATAATGTAGGAAAATAGAAGAAGGGATGAGTCGCCTGTGCTCAGAGGCTCGAGTGTGGCCAATCCCCTTTCATGAGCCCAGACTAGCGCCCTGATGGGACGCGGCGTAGATTTGAGCAGAGCCTATTGAGCGTAAGCTGCTAAATTTGGCAATGAAGGGAATGTGATTTACTGTAAGCTCCAGTGGGCCAAGAGCAACGCAGCCGCCGGCGTCTACACACTCACATACACGCCCCCACACACACACCTGAGAGCATAAAAACACTAACAATAACTCACTCACTCTGTTACTGTCTCTTGCTCTCTCGCTCATTCTCCCCGACACCCAGTGTGAACGGCTGGCTGGCTCGGCTCGCCGCCCCGCACACACACCAGCGCGGCCACTCATGCGGCCCGGCTGCACTGACTTTGACAAATAACCAGGAAGTCCTGGTGTTGGCTTAAAAACTCCAACTTGTTCAGTTGCAATTCTGCATTTGTCCTGCTTTAATGGCCGTGGAAGTGGCTTTGGAGGTAATCTGTCAGTGATTGATTAGAGTCCGGCCAAATCCTCACCCCCCCCCCAAACCAACAGAGCACATTGTTAGGCCCGCCAGCTATTGCCGCCGCTCTTCAAGGTGGAGAGAGATGGGACAAGATGGAACGGCAGTCACACACAGACTTATTGAGTGCGGAGGTATAGCTGTGCATATACTGCAAAGAAGTTAAGTCGCATTGATAAAATTTGAAATTTCACCAATTTGTTCGTAGAGCACAATTGAAAAGAACCGCAGCTGTGCAAGCAAACTGTGATTAACAATAACCTTTACTTGAACGGATAAAAACATGTTGTTGAGATCTACAATCTCTTTTTCAAGAGGTACATGGCACAAATGTACCACCAAAGACAAATGACAGAGTGGAAGGTAATCCACAGAATGCACATCAGGAGTAATGTGCTCACAACTCCAGTAAATAGATAAGCAGCTGAATTAATAAAACATTAATTTCTAAGTCGAGTAAGTAAGTACAGAAGACTTCTTACAGCAAGAAATACTTTTACTTTTGTAAAGAAAAAAAGCTAAGGAATAGAGAAAGGATGCTAAGGAGCCATTATGAGTCTAAACTCCCATTTTCTAAGTTCGTCAATAACCATTTCCCTCTGGATTGTTCTGTCAGATCCACAAAGTCTCTTTGCAGCTAAAAGGCCATATTGTCTTCTTTTATGGCTGCGCAGATTTAATCAATCGTTATATTTCACGTGCTGCAAATGAATAAGTCCGCTGACGATTCCATCCCCAATGAGGTAATCAGGAGTTCTATACTGTATTAAAATTTGGTTTATGAGGTCAGAATGCAGCAATCGAATTAAAATAGAAAAATATTGCATTTGAGTTTTCTAGGGGGGGTTTCTCATCGACGATAGTTTCCCCGTCTCTTTAATGAAAGCGAGAGCCTATTTGCCAAACACGCAGGCTCTGACTACGAAAATGTTCAACATGAATCTTAATATCACTTAAGTGATAATTATTTCTGCTCACCACAAACCTGACTAACAAAATAGAATTCAATCAGAGCCTCCACATAATGATAGTCATTATGAAAATAATGAACAAAAAAAGTAATAATGACATCCCTGCCTGCATTCATACCTCTTTTTCCTCACACATCTCCATGGTGATCTGAATTCCTTTTTTCACCAACTCTGTGTTCTGGCTGGCCCATGGACGCTTTAATCACATTGTTTATGGTAAACCAAGCGTAGTGTGCGCGCTCTGTGCGTGGTTTCATTTAATTAACCACTTGAGAGGTGCAGCAGAGTCTGTGGCGGCCCTCCGTTGGGTCCTGCAGTGGGGAAAGCGGAGGTGATTGTTGCTGACCAGTCCGTCTCTGCGATTCTCTCTGTTGGCTCTTTGAAATTAGATAAATCTCCCTCGGACTGGGAATATGTCCTTCGTAACGCTAATGTGAACCAACATCTGACAATCAAGTGTAACAAAATTATCAGAGAATTATCTCACCACAGGAACAGATTACACATGCTGGGAATAAATGATAAATCGCAGGTTGTCGTACAGCTTCCAAGTCAAAAGCAGCAGGTTGGGGGAAAAAAAGAAAAGAAAAACAGAATCTGAAATCAAACAGTAGAAATGTCTGGATCATAATTACTTTTTAAGTAGGGGAACCTTTCCGACAAATTGGCTGGGTTGTACAATGGAAGAAATTCTGAAAAAAACGCTGCAAATAAAACTTGTCGTCATGGCAAAGCTAAAATATATGTACCCTATCATTTAGAAGTGTCCTTTATCCTTCCTCATGTTCTTCTTTTATCCTGTTCTATGTTCCTTTTCTTGCTTGTGTTCTTTTTCACATCTAACTTTCCTATCTTGCATCTCTATGTCCTTCCTTCTTTGCTCCGTTGTTTGCTTTTGGCTGTATTTCGCACAACCTTTTCCTTTACTTACTTGGTAAGTGAGATGGAGAACAAGCACAAGGGGACGTACCAATCAGAGTACATGCTTTGATGTGCAAATATCACATGGCATTATTAAAGTTGTTTGTTTGCGGCAGCTTCAGTTGACGTGATTAGCTATCTGCAGTAGAATGGTCAAAATAAAGGACATTTATGTGTTTATGTGTCCAAATCCTACTGAAAATTTGTAATCCTAGCCTCAGCAAAGAAAAAAAATTAAATGGTTGTGAATACTTTCTGAAGTGCTGTAAAAGACCTATAAAGATACGGATAAAAAAGTATTTCTTTTCCAGCAGTAGAGCAAGAAAAGAGAGAAAATACATCACAAATGGTAGTAAGGACTGAAAATGTCTCTTGCTGTTCAGAAACATCTCATTTGAAGCAGTTATGTATTGGTGATGTTTCCTAACTCTGTGGTGATGATACCATCTCTCCGTTCATTTTTAATTATCCATGCTGCTGATCAGGAAAGTGAAATACATTTAAAAGAAAAAAAGATTCTGCTTCTCTGCCTTCTCTTAACCAAAGATGCCCCAACGTAACATCCGTGTGTGAATGCCTATTTAATGCATTTATTTTGCTCACTTTACACCGACTTTCATAGACTCTGATTTACATGAGTGAGAACTTTCTCTGGCTCACACACGGCCGATATGTGTGTGTGGCGGACCATGTCCTTGAGGTTTACTCCTTTGATTCAATAGTGCTCCACATGGACGGACTCAATCAGATACCTCAGACCCAGTGAAGGGTGATGTTCAGTGGAGCTGAAGTTACTCAACAGCAGCTCCTCTGAGAAAACACAGGCTGGTTCTCAGACGGTGTTTACATGTAAAGACACGACACGGACCTGAATTTTAAACACATAAAAAAAGATGTTGTTTATCTTGATGAAATATAATTATTGTAGACAAGTAAACAGATTATTGTTACGCGGATTTCTAAATTAAAAAGCATGCTTAATGCCAGTGGGTGGAGGGTAAGTAAGAAAGCAAAGTTGTTGTTTTTTTCGTGTGGAAATCACTAGGCGATTCTCAGAAGCTAAAGAAAAGGAAGAACAGGCCAAATTGAAAGCAAACAGACATAAATATAGTGCTGCCAAATCTAGTTTTTGTCTGTTTTTGCTTTATTTTCACCCCTATATGTTTCAGATAAAACAAATTAGAATATCAGACAAAGATAAACTGAATAAATACAAGATCCATTTGATCAAATGGTAATTTAACTCTGATTTACCACATTTTTTTGGAAAGGTGAGTTTAGTTTTTGTTAGGAAAGCACTTACATTGAAACCAACTGAGAGCATGAAGTTGGCTTTAAGCAAAAGCAAAAAATTTAAAAACAGATGAGACACAAATTCATGGGGTGCTGTTTATAAACCTAAACAATAAAAAAAACTAACGGCAATGATTTGGTTTATTTAGTCTGAGTCATTTTTCAAACTTATATTTTCACCATTCCTATATTTCAAAGATGGAAATTAAATTAAATATTTAGTTTACAAGCTAATTATTAAGTTTGCTAACTAAATATTTAAGTTAATAGCTTTATATTTAGCTTGTAACTCAATATTTAGGTGCAAACTAAATATAATAGTTAAATATTTAGTTAGCAAGCTAAATCTTTAACTCTTTATCAAGAGTAAGCTAAATATTTAGCTAAAAATTTAGTTAGCAAGCTAAAAATTTAAATATTTATGTTACTGGCTAAATATTTAGCTCATAGCCAAATATTTAAGTCAAAGCTAAACATTTAGCAAACATGCAAATTGGCTCGCCAATAAGTGGAAGTGGAATATCCTGTGGACTGATGAGATAACAGTGAAACATTCTGGTAAGTGTTTGTCTCGTTACATCTGATCCTCACACCAGGAAAAGATCATCTGCGGTTATGTGGCAGGACAATTAATTCAAGCATACCGGCAAGTTCAACTATATATAACAATAAAACCTCAATCTTGGAGTGGCCAAGTAAGACGACCTTAAACCAGCAAGTCATACTCCAAAGCAACCCTTTGTGTTTGCTTTAAAATAATAGCGCAAAGATGAGTGGGCCAACATTCCTCCACAGCGTAGTAAAAAGACTCATTCATCAAACCCATAAAGGAGGAAATACTTGCGTAAAGCAAATATCGCAGCGTTTTCACAGCAAACGACACAAAAGGATGCCATGGATTTCGACACATACAGCCGCGGCCGACTGTGCTGTCAAGCCTCTCCAAACATTTGCACGCAGGTATTGAACAATAACTTTGAAGGTCCGGCCGAAGTACTCGGAATGGCCAGTAGGTTCGTACCCCAAGAAGCCATTACTCCTTGAATACCTTGAGGATAATGAAAGTGGGCTAGAGGAGAGCGGAGATAGAAAACTGTGCTGTTGGAGTGCACTGAGCCATTGCAAATTTCTGTTTGAACCCATAACACTGTGCCCATGTGACAAATGATAGCAAACACAGAGCCTGAGCCATTCGAGGAAGATTATAGTCAGATGGACACAAACTGAGCCCCCCCACCACCTCCCTCTCCATGAAGGTGCTTTCTTTTTCCAGCTCGAGGTGTTCACTGTTCATGTTTGCAATTACATTCTAGGCCCTGTTCAGCTGACCACACTCTATTTGTATTTCTGCAACAACCCATCAAGTCAGGTAACCTTCAAGGATAATTTCAGTTTATTTCAAGCTGACGTATTTTCCATCAGTGGCCATAAATGATGCTTTTGTGATAGTAAAAATGGGAATTTGCACAAAACGCACTGTGTCGCTTTGAAACATCTGTTTCTCTCAAAAGAAAAAAAAAAAGAAAACGCGCAGAAAGTCTCGTTGGAGTCCCTCTGTCAAAGTTAAGGTAAGTTGAATGAATGAATGTCCTCGTGACGGTTCATGCAATCTGGCCTTCTTTAATAGTTTTGCGAGTTTTGATAGAAACTGTAGCGCCATAATTAAAGTCAGACTCATACATGGGAAAACAGAAACATTTCCACGGAGTGACTGTTGTTTACTTTTGATACAAAAATGACCTGTAGAAAAGGACTGGACTTACAGAAAGTAATTTGTAATTGTAAAGAGTAATGAAAACATACCTAATTTTCATATTTAAGCATGTTACATATCTGAAATCTTGCCTAAGTCATTTTTGCAAAATACCTCAAACTAAGTCTGATTGGATAGAGACATTGTTATTTTTAACTCTTGCAAAATATCCTTACAGGATAAACAGTAGATCTTGACATTGGGATACATAAATATGCTCTGGATGCATGTTTGATAGTTGATATCCAGCTGGATTTCTACCATTATTCCAGATTGTCTTTCAACATTACTCTGTATTTTGTTCTATCCATCTTCTTGTCAATTCTGACCAGATTCCCTGTCGCTAGTGAAGTTAAACCACTACAAACCATTGTATCAACTGGCTAAAAGTTCGGAATACAACAACAATATCTCAAGGTTCAAAACAACAACCAACAAGTTTTCTAATTTCTTGTTGGAGCTAGCTGTGCTGCATTGCTATTGTCTTCATGTCTTCGACTGGTCCAGACCTGAATCCAATTGTGAATCTTTTTACTTACTCTCTGTATTTTGCCTTTTTAAAACAAATTACTTTGTCAGACTATGTGATCCTTCATAATCAATTTTTGTTTTTTTAAAGATTTGTAGGAATTTTGTTGCACTACGGAGGACTGACCGGTCCGTTTCTGCTGCGAGTCACGTGTCAATTTGTTACACTTCTGTAGAAATAAATATTGGCTGGGCGCACACTTCCTGATTGGCCATTTTGAAGCAGAAGAGTACGCCTGCATGTCCTGACCTCTGCCTGTTATTTCTTCATGCTCGGCTGTATAACAAGACCATCACGCAGCACCGACGGGAGACCGGTCTCAGCTGCTCGCGCTCTTATCAGAATGGACTGCGCGAATGAGACGCCTTGAGGAAGTATCAGTAAACAACACTATAGGGTTCCAGTTGCTATATGCTCAGGCGCTCATGCAAAATTCAGCGCTCTCGTACGTACACTGAGAGGGAGGCGAGGCAGAAGGCAGGGGTCATGTTTTAACTGGGAGAGCTTCAGAACTCAGCAATTTCCGATCTAATCCCGGCCGTAATTTTCCCGAAAGGTGACCTCGGAGTGTGAAACAGAAATACTAATTGCTGCACTTCTGGCGGCTCTGAAACGTGTGCGTGCACCTGTTAAAATGCCAGGTCTTTCTGGTATTGCAAAAATTTTAAGAAATAAAACAATAGTTAATCATTCTCCAGACTTTTTCCTACATTAAATGTGACACAACATCCTGCACTTCTCAAAGCACTCTCCGAATCAGCTTCAGCATTCACATCACTTGTATTTGATCCCACTAACAGTGGGAGTGTCATGGTTTAGGGATTCCTCTCTGATGAAGGACACGGCAAACTCACCATCACAGAATCCACCATCAATTCTACTGGGATTGAGAGGGTGCTTGATAAAAATGTGAGACCATCTGTAATAAAAATATACAACTAAAGCTAACCTGGACCGTGAAACATGACAGTGACCCAAAACACACAAATAAATCCATCAAAGTCTGTCTGAGAATAAAGAAATGGAAAAATTTTGGGCCTAGTCAAAGTATAGAATCAAAGGAGACTGGCTGCACATGAAGGATACCCTTTGAACAGCTGGAAATGAGGAGTGGGAAACACTCAGCTTAGACTGATTTGAGAGTCGGATAGATGGCAACAAGTGTCATTTCACTGAAGTTGTTTCAAACATCTTTTGTTTTTTTGGGTGACAAAATTTAACAAAAAACGGTGTGATGAAGTGTAATTAAATTGTTTTCCTTTCCAGAGAAAAATAAGAAAGTCTTGACACCGACATATGAACATTTTGTTTTTTAAATGCTCAGGATGCTGCTTTAGTTTTCTCACAATTGGCTTTTTTAACCTTTTTATTTAAGAAGATATGTTTTTCAGGTAAACTGCACTAGAGACAGGCGTGAATATCTAAATTATTTCAGCCTAACTTATTTACATCCCCAAAACGTAGCCATGTCGACGTGTTGAGCTTCGCGAGCCGCCGAACACACGAAGGCGTTGGAGCGTCTGCTGCCGAACTCCGGCTTTAATCTCCCTCCGTCTTCCTCCCCCGGTCCTTTAATGGTGTGATCGCCCTTAACTCCACTGTAAATCTCTCCCCAATGGCTTATGGTTCAAATTAATGGCCCTGCCATAAGTGTTTGAATTTCATGAATTGTAATAATACTTACATCACAAGACACATGAAGTCATGTCTCCTTCTCTACAGTGGAGATATGATACATTTTAGTGGGATGCACAAAGTGGTCCCCTGGTAGGATAGTGATGTATTCTAATAGACTGTGCCGGCCAACCTCCGGGTGTAGATATTCATGATTCATATTTGAGGGCTGCAGAACGTTTAAATGGGACATTAAGTGGCAAAGAATATTAAAACACTATTGGCTTTGTGGAATAACCGGAACGTTCGCCAGCCGAGTTATGGCTCTTTTATTTTCCTTCCCTTTTTAAACGAGTCCTGCTGCATCAAAATATATTAAAGTCAAGCTGGAATTTGAGTCCTCTTCACTTTTTATGTACGCGAATATGAATTATGATAATGCCATGCGGCTTTTGTGCCTTTTTTTTCAGTCCCCCAGCTTTTGAGGCTTGGGGGATGCTTTCCAATTGTCAGCTGTCAACAAGCTGTCAAGTCGCACGCGGGTGAAACGGAGGACATCATCATGTTTAGCCTGCAAACACTGATATAAGAGTCTACTTAGTATCAGCTGTCAGACGTTGGTGACTAAAGTCAATCAATCAATCTCTTTAAAGGACTCACAATTTTTTTTTTTTCCATTTTGAATTTTCACCAGAAATTTTGCAGTGATTTTTCCACATTAATCAGTTGAGGGATTAATGTGGAAATGCTGTGAGCCTAAAAAGTCAAATTTTGGTGCTACGTAAAAGCTAAGTATGCTAAAAAATAACAGATATATTTTATAAAGTGTGAGAGGGAGAAGATTACGGTAAGTTTGAGAGGTAATTAAACACAAATGATTAAGAGCTGCTATTTCCTAGCTGCAATTGTTTTCAAAGATTATTAATATTTCGTAAGTTGTTCCTACTACAATCACAATATTGGAACTGTATATTTAGAACACAATAAAAAAAATTGTGGTGTATAATTATGAAGCAATACAAAGGTTTCAAATTTGTTTTTACAAACAAAACTATCATTTGTGTGGCATTTTTCTTACTCTTCTGTCAGATCAGACAGGGTGTTTGTGAACATTTGTTTTCTTCTGGATTTAGTCCTGAACTTTGAGTTGAACTTATTTTTGATCCAAACTATTAAATTGTAGTTTTGGCGGCATTTGGCGGCATTTGTAAAATGTTTCTATCCAGAATTGTCTCCACGTCCAGAAGGATGGTGCCACCACCGTATTTGGTACTGATCTGATATTAATATCGGTATCGGTCCTGATATTTAAAAAAATTCTAGATCGGGTATTGGCGACGATGTGTCCGATCTGTAAGGGCACATCTATTCAGTTTCATTCTATTTTCTTTATTGTTTGTCTTACATGTTGTACTCCTAATAGCACTGACTGATCAAATTAAAGTTGTGTTGTTTTTACATGTCTGACCAAGCTTGTGAAGCTGTTGGTGTATTTATATGGTGCAGGGTTATCAAACTTTGGACTTCAGTACATTTACGTCTAAAAGAAACGTTTTAAGTCAAGTCGGCACTCTTTTTCTGTTTCGGACATATATGGTAGCTATTCTCCCATTAAGGTTAGATTTGTGGATAGCACAAACCTTGCAGATTCTACAATTTATCACACTTCTCAGATTTTTTTATTTGGGAAAAATCTATCAACTCTGCTCTGTCGGTCTTCTCCATGCTGACGTTTGCGGTCGTAACGTGACAAAAATGCAGAGCAGCTCAAGAGGTGCGAATACTTTTGCACAGTGCTGCATTTATAGGGAGTTTAGTACAATTATGGGTGCATGTTGTGTGTTTATGACAGCACATGGACCCTGAAGTGTGTGTGGTGCAGCAGGAGGACAGACCTGATGATCCCCCTGTCTCCTGGTGACTGTGTGAAGCCAGCCAGCCGTGGCAAGGCTGCCATAACTACCAGTTGAGCTCTGTCAGGGAGATGACCCGCTCTCTTTTCAACAAGACCTGCCACGCTGACAGACAGACAGACAGCAAGACAGGCAGGCGGAGAGACAAAAGACACCACATGTGCATATTTTAATCCGAGTACTCGCCGTCTTGCTCCAAATGGCTAAAAACCCAGGAAAAAGCCGTAGGTGTAATTGGACTGCAGCAGCACAGGTCAAGAGTCAATGGTCTTATTTGAGGGCTAACACCATTTAAGACTAATTTGAGACTATGTGTTATTGTGCCTTTAACTAAGTTTCTAACCCGATCTGTACAGAGGTTCATTGTGCTTTTAAAAGAGACCTGCTGCCCTGCAAAAGGCCATCTAATGGTTTTTCAACCCATCAGTATTACTTTAATGTACTGTAGATCAAAGGATAAAACATCCACTTGTGCAGATGAGGGGGAAAAAAATAGTGAAGTGCATTGAAGATTTTAGATGTTCTTTACTGAGAAATCCATTTGGATTCTAACGGCGAATCAGTACCGTTCCCTGAACTATTAAGAAGCACTTAAACATCATCAATGTTAATGCTTACAATTTGCACAATTAAAACTTTTTTTTATTATTTTTACAGACTATAGGTGGAATTGTTGAATTCTGCCTTTAAAAAAAAGACTTTGAAAGCTTTGTGGATCACTAATATGAGCTTGTATGTATATTTGTATTTGTTCGCGTCCTGCCTCCGTATTTATTCGACACACTTTGTGAATTAGTGCTTCCTTGCTGTCACCGGTGTTTACGTGCGAGTGGCGAGGTCGGGACCCCGGGCTCCAGGCTCGTCCCCAGAGAGCTTCGCTTCCAGCGTGGCCGGCTAACAGTACAAACAATTAAAAAACCCTGCGGCCGCCAACCCCCCCGCTCGGGTCGGAGAAATTGCTGCTCCGCACCGTGAGAGGATTCAGAGTAAACCCTCAGTTATCCGGTCTATAACGATGCTGCTGCTGAGGATGGGGAGGCAGGATCGATACTGCTACAGCCTGTGGACCAGTTGGAGACAAGAGGCTATTATTAGGATGTCCTTTCCTTACCACCTGAGCCACTTACAGGCTTAGGATAGTCACCTTCTTGTCCAAAACCGCAAAATTAAATACGTCTCTTTTATTGAGAGGAATTAATTATTCCTATATGATAAAGATGGAAGCTTGTGAAAATGTTTTACAAAAACAGAACAGCTAAAATGTCTCAATTAGGTACAAACACAAAACTAAATATTTCAAATATATCAAATCTGATTTTAAAAAATAAAAATAAAGTAATTCAGTTTCAATGGGATGATGAAGAAAGTTCTCCCCTACCTGTTGCTGTGAGCTGCCAGTCAGAGCGCTCGCTTTCTAAAGAGAGACATTTTTGCCGTTCATAGACATAGCCACGCACAAATAACATTGACTGGCTCACAAAGATGAAAAATTATTTGAAATATTTCCAATCACATCAGCTTATTAGAGAAGAGTGCCAAGGCTTTCATTCAACTGTGTGATATATAGGAGCAAGCAACTGAATTATGTTTTAAACCGAAGTGACTAAATCATGATAAAAAAAAAAAGAAGCTCTTAACAAGAAGGCCATGCGACAAGAATCCTTTCAGTAACTCAATAAAGAGCAGAAAATGTAATTTTTTTAGATTATAGATAAAAAAGTTTGCCTTTCAGATAGAGGTTTTTAAAACTCCAAATAAGTGTGGAACTGTAGAAATACAATAAACTGCTTTTCACAAATGGAAGTTGACCCACATGACCGCGGTGAATAGAAAAGGTCCAGAAATTTCTGTTTTTACTTTGGGCTATTAAATGCAGTTCCTTCCTCAAACAGCAGGGGCTCACTCCCAAGAACACTGGTCTAGCATCAAATGAGGAATGGCCGTAGAAGAAAAGTCAAACTAGAGTTACTTCATAAAAATACATTTAATTATCAAATCAATTATCATGACACTCTGTCTGCACTGTTGTAGATTCATTATTCTTAATGAATCAGTTGGAGTAGCTCCAACTGAAGGCAGTCCAACCTACTTTGTGACTGTTTCAGCTGATAATAATTAAGACAACTTGAGGGTACTGACAGAGCATTGAACTTTGACCTCCATAACAGGTTTACTGTGAGTCAAACACAACATACATACTTTAGAGACGTGCCAAAACTTGATGTTCCACAAAATGTACTTTACATGATCTTAGGCACACTTGACTGTATTTAGTCCTGAGTAATAACTTATACTTATGAAAAGGTATGACTGAAATTTAAGTTGTTTTTATTTTCATTTGGTGATTTTTAAACATTTTTATTAAACCTTAATACCTACTTATTTTGTTACAGTGGCTCCAAATGTAAGAGACAAAATAAACAGCTTTCTGTGTTGATGTACCATTATTTCATTAGAGGTGAAACTACTGGAAGATAACCATAACTGTGAGAGTAAGCAAACAAAACAGACCTGAACACATGAATATATTTATTTATTTAACTTTTCATCCTGCAGCTGAAAACTATTTACGTCTTACTTCCTGGATTAGCTTTTTCGTAGACAGTGTGTAGGTGTTTTTTTCTGTACTCCAAGTTCTCAAATATACAACTTTTCTTCTTTTTTTGCTTTTCTTTTTTTTTTTGAAAGGGGAAAAAGTTTGTTGGGTGCAACTAGTTTAGCTTTAATACACAGCTGACTGACAGCCAGCGCCACTGGGAGGAGGGGAGTAGTAACCAATGCTGCATATGGTTTGAGGAATTTCTTTATTAGAGTAGGAATAAATAAAAAGGGCATATACCACTGGAACATTATTACAGAAAATTAAAGTTGTTCTGAATCTGATATTTTTATTACTTAAAAAGAAATTAAAGCCTAATTTTGACATTGCATTGGCTCCACATGTGACACTAAATTACTTTTTTTTTTCTTTATTTGAAATTTTGCATTCTGTCTTGCATTAATATCTTGCATTTTTATACATATTGAAGGCGTTTTTTCTGGGGGGTTTTCTTGCAGCAAAAGTTTCCAAACATGCAACTTTTTATTTTTTGAAAGGGGGACAAAGTTTTTGGGGTTTGCTTAGTTTGGCAGCAATACACATACAACTGACAGCTAACAACACTGGGAGGGGAGTTGTACTCAGTGTTGGTCATTATTCAAGGATTCTATTATTATTATTTGAGGAGCAATAGGCAAAACCAGCTCATAAAACTCAAACAATATGATCAATATGTGAAAACAGCTCTGAATCCTTTGCTTTAAGTGTTTTGGACGAACTTGAAGCCTAATTTATGTTCTTGCGGCCGCTCCGAATATCCATGATACAAAATTAAAAACGTGCTTCCTGTCCGTTGCTTTGAAATCACTTGAAGAGAAGCGAGGCTGTTGCAAAATGAATCACAACTGCGAGAGCGCGCAAATAATTCAGACTCATGGGCTTTTCCTGGCCTTGACCTCGCATCCACAGTGAAGTCTGTTTGAATCAAAGGCTTTGGATTTATTGGTGGACACAGTTAACGTAGACGCCAGTCTGTAACATAACCAGTCAGCCAACCAGTTATCTCCCTGGACATATGCTGTGTCCACTGCTCCAGAGTCCTGCTGTCAAAGCCACTGCAATTCCTAATGATCACAGCGGATCTCAGCGCCGCAACGCGCAAACACAGACGCACGCGGACGCAAAACACACTCATACACACTCCACCGGTCTTCGCTCCAGGGGTCCTGACAAAATAGGAGACGGCGGGGACTCGTCAGAAGACAGCACCGCCGGTGCGCTCCACCTGCTCACTGATTCTTACGCCTGGAGGAGCCTGAAGGCGCTGCCATCACACACCCGCCCTGGCTATGGTACACACGCAAGTATACAAATCAATAGACAAACACACATAAGCCCGCACACTTACACATACATCCTCACTGCACGTATACTCTTCCTTATCTTCGGCATACTTCTCACCTCATCCCTTCCCAGTATCTGTTCCTCTTGTGCCCCCTCCAGTTCGACCCCGTCCATATCCTGATGTTTGTCCTCCCTTCCTTCCTCACCCCAAGTCCTCCTCACTGATGCCCCCCGCCTCCCATCCCCTCCAACTGCAGAATGCATGAAACGTCCACACATACACCCACCTGTGCACACTTTCTAACCTGTCAGGTAACATCAGAGGAGGGGAGAGCTGAAGAGACATGACAGTGTGCTGAAGGAATCATGTGCCAGAAACACAGACCTCTCTCCGTTCGTCTGTGCCGTTCTGGAACACAACAAGCTCGAGCCTCCACTTCCTCCCTCTCTCCCTCCCCATCCCTCACCTTTGTTAGGGATCAGACCTGTTCGGGGGGAGCTGGAGAAACTCCAACAGTCGGAGCGGAGGGAAGACACGCTGAGGAGAGGAGGAAGTTGTTGGGAAGAAGTTCTGATAATCAATAAGCGCAGAGGGGAAGTCGTAGAGGAAGAGACGGAGATGGGGAAGGGGAGCGGATGCTCGGTGCAGAGAGGGCCAAAAAAGCGGCGCCCAAAGGCCTTTTCACTATCCATCAAATTCAGCAAGTTGGCCCATGAGCTTGCAGCTGCCATATGTGGTGAACCATTTCCACAGCAAAGTCCAGTAAGTCAGCAACAGCCCCAGCAGATGATTTCTTAGAGGGAAAAAAAAGCATTTAAAACTAAAACAGAACATTTTTACAGTTAAACGTTTTATATTTGGGCTGAAAGAAATCCATAATAATGACATGATATGTAGTTTTGGGGAAAGATAATCTCTGGTGTTATTTTTTCTTATATAATCCTTGATTTAGTTTAATAATTTATTCATGTAAAATTAATCTTAATCGGAGAAATGTAGATGAATCTCCTTACTTCTTTAAATTAATCTTTTTATTGGGAGGGTAGATTATTCATCCTCCAGAATTTATTTCAACAGGACAAGAGGAATTTAAGGTGCCAAAGAACTGAACAAATTTGGAGTCCTTCAAGACCTGACCACCGTGTTTACTTACATACTGTTTTGTTTAGACACCACATGAAATGGGACCTTTTAAAATGTTCCCCTTTTGTCTTCTACTTCAGAATATTTTCCTGTGGTTCACTAAGATGTTTTTGGCAAATGAGAAACAGTACTTTATGTTCTTTCTTAAGGTTTTCTCTCATTTTTCCCCAATTTCTTTCTTACAGTTTCACCCCCGTTGTGCTCCCGGGTGACACAACGGGGGACATTGTGCTACCGTTGAAGATCACAATGTCATCTGCAAACATAAGAGTCTATGAAGACTAACCTCATCTGTTAGTATGTCCATCACCAAAGCAAACAAGGAGAGGCTTAGAGCAGCTCCTTGATGCACTCCCACTTTCACCTTGAGCTCCTGTGTCACTCCTACAGCACATTTCACTGCTGACTAATATGCTTCCCTGCCACTCCAAATCACAGCACCTCTATTGGCACCCCGTCATAAGCATTTTAAAATCTAAAAAGACACTAAACAGGCCCCTCTGGCTGTCTGTCCTTCTCCATCACCATCCTTAAAGTAGAAATTGCATCTGTAGTACCCTTTCTTGGCATTCAACCACACTGCTTCTCAGAGAAGCTCACTTCTGACCTAAGCCTAGCTTCCATAAGTCTTTCCCATGGCTTCATTTCATTACTTCTATTCCCACAATTTTCTCTGTCTCTCTTGTTTTTAATTATTGGCCTCAGAATACTTTTTCTTTTGTTCCAATGAGGTGTCTTCTCACTCCTCAAGATGCAGTCAAAAACTCTACTGGCACCTTACCAAGACACATTCGTACCTCCATTGGTATGTCATCAGGACTAAATTACATACTAATCTTAGGTACTTCCTTATCCACAACAGTAATTTCTCCAGCTGTACATTCTCTCTCTCATTTTCTTCATTCATCTGCTCATCAAAGGAATCTTTCCATCTTCCCATTACACACTTAGCACCTGTCAGTACATTTCCATCCCTATCCTTAGTCCCCCTGCACGTCCTTTCCATCTCTATCGCTCTGCCTTGTCAACCTGTACAAATGTACCCTAACCCTGACTCACCTAGCATACAGGTCATCATACACCCTTTGTTTGGCCTTTGCCACCTCGATCTTTACTATACACTGCATCTCTTCAGTCCTCTCAGAAAGCTTAAGAAGAGATTTGTAAAGGGGGAAATACTTTTCCAAACACTATATCCCTATGGAAGACTTGAGCTAAGTCTGTTCAAGTCTCATTGTGATTTAAAGAAATACTGAAGGCGTCTGAGTAAATGAGTTCCCCAGCCTCCTTTCTGTCATTGGAACTATGTAGCAATCAGCGGCGTGTAAAAACAACAGAATGGTTGGACCTTGTCACACTAGGGAAGACTGCAGTTGTGCTTTAATTACAAAAGAGGTCCACTTCTGTCCGTTGCTCCGTCTTTATCTTCCTTTTTGTTGGGGTTCCACACCTCAGGCCTCATTATAAAAATAAAACAGACATACATCAGTTGCTTATGCTTCCAGCAAGTGTTAGATTAACTTCTCACACTCGGCAATCGCCTCCATTGTCTACTGTTGCTTCTAAATTCTTTACTTCATTTGCTTTGAGGGAGCACTTCACCATTTATATTCAAGAAAAAAGCCCTCCACCCAGATTTGAGGGGCTATTTGCAAGTTAGAGAATGCCACTTGAACAATTACATCCCATCTCTAGTGTTAGTTATCCTCTGGTTCCACAAGAGCCGTTTTCACAGAGGGAAAGAATGATTTTGCTTCATCAAGAAGAAGTGGATCTTCTAAAAACAGTCATTTTGTTTCCCCGTGTCTTCCCCCCCACCCTGCGGCCCTTACGCCTCGAGAGACGGTGCGGGCTGATTTTCTCTGTGAAGTGGCACTCGATGCTCTCAAAACTTACATCACACATTGTTCTGCCGGCCGGCATGTTTCACGGGCTCTTGGCCCGTTCAGGTGCCGAACTGAGAGTGGGTAGGTTAGTGGGTGGGCAGGAGGAGTGGGTTCTCTGCTGGGGCCTGTACACGCTGGAATTTCTAATAGAAAGTAATTGAAATGAGCACTTAGAGGCTGTTGGTCGATGTTGTCCTTGCGCACGATGAAGGGCCACAGCAATCATGTGCTCTGTCGTACTCGGCATGCAATGGAAGGTCTCATTAGTGGGTACTGAGGATTGTGTAGGTCCACATTCGTACCAAGCAGTTAAAAGAAAGAAAGCAGGTGCTCATTCCATCAACTTTCTTTCACAGATGTAGCACCAAAGTTTTTTTTGTCTCTGCTGCCTGGGCAAAAAGCAACAGCCTTGAAAAGTTTCACTGGAATGTGACAAAAAGTGATGATGGAGCACCTTAAGTGGGTGTCTCAGAGAAAGCACTTCTACTAAAGCATTCCCACTCTCTTTGTCTTATCTCTTCACTTTTGCTGTATCTGTCAATGCCTCCACTGGTTTCCCATGTCTTGCTACAGCGCCTTGTAAAACTGTTTATACTCCTTCAACATTTTTTACGTTCTGTTTGATGCAGGATTTTTCATATTCTTTACAAATGAAAATCTAAAAGTGTCATGCATTTGTACTCATGCCCTTTTATTCTGATCCCTCAAAATAAAATCCATCCATCATCCATATTCTGTACCTGATATATCCACGCAGGGTAGAGGGGTAGTGGCCCTTACACGTAATGTGGATGTCAGGCCACTCCTTGTGGCTACAACTGCTTGGGAAACTCTGGGTGTTACTTCCAGAAACCTATTTGTGAGGTCAGACACTGATGTTGGACAAGAAGCCCTAGCTCACAGTGCTCTAATTTATTTCAAGGGTGTTCTATCAGGTTGAGGTCAGGATTCTGTATTGGTCAGTCAAGTTTTTCCACATCAAACTTGGTCATCTATACATTTGTGGTCATGTTGCAACAGGAAGAGGCCTCCGTTGAAACTGTTCCAGCAAACTTGGGGGTATCAAATTCTCTTGGTAAGCTACGACATTTTAAGTTCCCTTCACTAGAACCAATAGGCAGAGGCAAACTCTTGAAAATCAGCCCAAGTTTTCCATTTGGTTCTCCAGTCTGTGACCCTTCCTTTACACCACTTCCTCTGACTCTTTGTATTGCACTGGATAATGCAAAGCTTGGATGTAGCAGTTCAATTATGGAAACCCATTCCATGAAGGTATCCTGGCATTGTTCTTGTGCTACAGACACTACAAGGTCTGTAGCTAGTGACTTGGTATTCTATCATAGTATCATGCTGGAACTCACCGAGCTTCTGAAAGAGACCCACTCCCTCAAAAATGTTTGCACACTTTTGGGGTTTTATTGTCAGAAATTTTCACAATACCAACATCAACTCTGATTAACACATTTTTATTTCTCTCTTTTTTAAAAAATGTTTCCACCACTGTCATTGAAATGCACCATTTTTTCTCTCAAATCTATGCCAGGCCTGGAAAAAAAAAAGCCTGAATATGTTATTGAAGAGGAGAGTCTGAATGCATGGGACATTAAATATTATAGTCTACCAAATATTGCATCCTTGCAGTTCTGCAGCTACAATGGCTGGGTTTCACTATGTTGTGCAGCTCTAAAAACTATACCCTTTTCTTTCTACTTTACAGTTATGCACTACTTTATGCTAATCTGTCACATAACACCCCATAAAGACATGGTTGAAGAAGTGCAAAAGATCAAAACTGAATGAATCCTTTGAAAGACACTGCGCTTTTTCCTTCCCTAGATAAAGTCTCAACTCAGTTTTTGCAAGCTAAAAATCAATTTCCAGGACATCCTGAATGAAACCCGAAGACCCCTTTGTCTGGACCCCAAAGCTAGAGAGTCGGATGAGAACTTCATATAAGAAAGAGGGAAATAACAAAACACATTTGACGCTGAAACTGATTTGGAAGCAGGTACTTCACGAGACCAGCGTCTTCTAGTCCCCACGTTTCGACGGCTCTGCTGTGATGGAGCTGGAATTCGCACCTCGCTCAATCATTTCTAACGTCTTGCTCCAGCAAACCCAATCTGTGGCGCCACTGCTTAGTACCCAGATAATGATCAGATTAAGAGATTTGACTGGTGAGTAATGCCAGGTGATGGGAGCAATTTGCCGCCCAATCGACGGCGAAGGAACGAGGGAGAATTGCGGCAGTGGCTACAGTTGGCAGGGAGGATGGTGAGGAGAGGGGATTGGAAGCATCCCAGCCCCTGAAAGCAGCAGGCAATTCAACAGTTCCTCTTGTTAAATTTCATTACACACACATACACCCCCAACCAGCCTTCTTCATCGTTACCTGCCTGGTTTCCCTCCATCCTCCCCCCATCCTAATCAAGTTCTCTCTCTGTCATCCTCACTTTCACTCAAACAAATACACTGGTCAGCAAAAGGCTGTCTTATCGAAGAATATTGTTATTTAGCGTCAATGCACACACACACACACACCCCAACAGAAGAAGAGAGGAGAAAATAAACAGTCCGAAGTGGGGATTTAAGAAAATAACAGTGAGCAGAGGCTGAGGAGATGTCTTTGTCAGCAAGAGGAAGATAGGAGTGGGCCGGCGCGCTAATCATCGATCGGATGATTAAGGCAGATGAGGAGGGCTTTTTCCCCCAGTGAAGGATCTGATTGTCGGTCTCCTCCCGCATGGCGTCCTGGGAGCGAGCCGGCGGCAGAAGCTCAGGATCAATACACTCAATCACGGCTGAGAGGGGCAGCGTCAGTCACGCTGTGCCAGACTATTAGAACCAAGGAGGCAGACAGTGAATAACTCCATGCTTTCCTGGTCCCACCTCACATCATGGGGGGAAGCGATGAACTAGCTGGCTGGCTGACTGGCTGGAATGCATGTGTGTGTGTGTGTGTGTTTACAGTTATCCCACACACTTCTGTTAAAGAAAAGGTTAAACGTTTTAAGCCTGATCTTCAATTTCTTTGCAAAAATTAGAGGGAACTACTGGTAGTGCATGATATTATGGTTTAGGAAGTAGATTAACTAACATGCTACAGGTTAGAAGTGGCAGTGATGCTATTGTTGTTATTTCTAAAGAAAAAGTAAGGAATCATCATAGAGCACCCAGTTTTTCCTACTCTGGTTGACCACACAAAACAATATAATACATGATGAATGTATGAATATGGAATATATGAATACAGTTTGCTCCAAGTTATTCCACTGCAACTCTGGCAGTATGTTTTCTCTTTTATTTATACCAAACAAATAAGGCTCATTGTACGTAAACAAGACCCCTCCCACGTAGAAATTTGAAGGACAAAAATTGAGATTATATTTTCGAGTAGTGAATGGAGTGATGAGTATCCAACATTCACAACTGTGAGGTTTAAAAAAACTACTTAACTGCACTTTATTGTTGTGGAACGTGACTCAAAGCTTTTTCAGTTATAAATATAACAGTATAAATGTTAATCTCTCTTCCACAGTTCAGATTTTAAAATGTCTGCAACAAGATGTGGCTGTGATGATGTAAAGAAATGTCAGAAATCCAAAGGAGCACATCTTAATGTTAAAAAACCTTGTAGACTGACAGAAATGAAAAAAAAAACAAGAAAAAAAAAACCCTAGTCTCCATGACTTCATCATACGCAGCGAATGAAAGACTCGTTAGCGGCACGAGAAAGAAGGAGAAGGGAGGACAACGCTCCTCAGACAGCTGTGTCCCTGACAGACAATGGATGGCCCAGGTCCATCTGGAGGCAGCAGCCCTGGACCAACATGATGTATACGTCTTCACTAGCAAACGGGTGCCATCAATCCCTCCCTCACCATGGTGACCGACAGTGACAGCCAGCCAAGGACCGCAGCCTCAATCTAATGGAAGCCACAACAACAAAAAAGCCAATTCTTTATAATAAAAAAACAAGCAAATGGTAAGATCTTTTTAGCTTTTCTGTACCAGGCTGTACATTAAATAAGAAAAGCACCGGGATTACTGATGAACATTGTAAATTAATTAATCAGGAAGTCATATTCTTGATCAGGAGTTGAGATAGTGAGCTCATGACTAAAGGGTTAATGTCTGAGTCTACCTTGGAGGTGGTGAAGAGATGTTTGACTGTGATAAACTCTACAAACTGAAGAAAGGTCAGAGCTAGTCATAGATTTGCACTAATATAAGCTGCTGCTGCTGATGGTGTAATGGTGTAAGGGATATTATCTGGAGACACTTCGGGTCCCTTATTACCAACTGAGCATTGGTAAAATGCCATTGGCTATTTGAGTTATGTTGTGGACCATCCATCCCTTTATGACCACAGTGTACCAATGTGATGGCCACTCCCAGCAGGAAAATGCACCATTCATACTGATTAAATTGTTTCAAGGTCTTTCTTGACCATGACATGAGCTTATTGTCCCAGTGGACTCCAAGGTTGCCATGTCATGACATATGGTGGATTCTATGACGGTGAGCTAGCTAGGTCCAACTTTAGTAAAGCATCCCCAAACCCTAACACATCCACTCCATGTTTCTCAGTTAGCATTTAGAAACAAATTTTGTTGTGCTTCCGTACAATGAGAATAAAAGCATTCTGGTTATTTTTCTGAACTGCTACATTTTGTTTATGCCAAACATGTCCTCTGCTCTGGACATGTTTACCTTTGTGTTTAAATAATTCAGTTTGGGAGTTTAAACTTTCTCTCTAGAAAACCTTAGACCACAAGGTTTTCTTGTTGAACGTGAGACTTGGTCAATGTTTTTCTGATTGAAAGCATGCCATTCAATGTCAACAGACGCAAGATCCTGCTGAAGAAGACACCTTTTGTAGACTTCTATTAGCATCTTGTAGTCTTTGGTTCACTCATTGTGGCTACAGTCGTCTCAGTCTCATCATGGGGTTGACTCTCAGGCCAACAATCAGGAGCTCACCAAAGTAACAATTGCCTTGCAGCGAGTTTGAATGGGTTTGAATCTTTCTGCATGAAGTTTTCATGTTCTCTTTGTGCGTTCAAGGGTTTACTCTGAGAACTCCAACCTCCCCACAAGATTAAAAAAATGACTCTTAAGTTAACTGGTCCCTATAAATTGCGTGAGAGTGTGGGTGCATAGGTCTTGGTTTTGTGTGCCTTGCTATGGACTGCCAACTTGTCCAGAATGGACCCCACTTCCTGCCCAATGCCTACTAGAGATAGTGACCCTACAAAAACAATGGATGGATAAACTTTGAAAATATTGTACATGTTTTTCTGATTTTTTTTTAGTTCAGAAAGTTACATTTTTGAATACCTTTAATTAAAGACCAATTCAAGAAAACCTGCTGTAAGAAAGTTGACACCATCTTTATCTTTTTACCTTAGTATTAGCTTGTTAAAGGTCCCTGCCTTTGAGTTGAGTGCTTAAAGCATTCCTCTGTAATCTTCTTTTTTTTTAAAAAAAATCCCAGGCAACCTTGTCAGACGAGCAGAGGAGATGCAAAGAGGAATTGGAGAA
The DNA here is from genome assembly GCA_903066815.1 of Brachyrhaphis roseni. NCBI lineage: Eukaryota > Metazoa > Chordata > Actinopteri > Cyprinodontiformes > Poeciliidae > Brachyrhaphis > Brachyrhaphis roseni. The sequence continues at coordinate 100,543 of CAEFZY010021480.1, read as the reverse complement.
ATGGCCTTGCTACGGCACCATTCTGAATATGTTAACAGCGCCGCTTCCCTTGAACTGTCACAACTTGAAAATCCACTGTGTTAAGAGCTTCACACACAGGCAGCCGTGAATATCTGTCGCTACCACAGACTTGGCCACGGCAGCTCTTAAAAAGCACTTGTTGTAATACATGACCAATTTGCCGGCAGCGAGTGCAGGGGAGTATTAACATCTCCTCAGCCTGGTTGGGCTTTAATGCGATGAAGATGTTATTAGAGCCATCACCGGCCCAAATGAATGGCCAGTGGAAGCACCACAGCAGGGGAGAGAGGAGGGAACGCATCGACCTTCGCCTCACCAAGGACAAGGACACTTGTGCTCATAAAAAGGGGAGGTCCGATTGTTCACACCAGCCGTGGCTGCTGAATGAAGCCTTGGAGTTAGGCTTAATATGTCTGTGTTATGCCCAATTGGTCACCTCCTACTCAGCAAATTTATTTTTTTCTTCTTTTTAAGTTTAAGGTGCTTCTACATTCTTAGTGGGTTGTTGCCTGCAACAGTCAATTGCTGTGTCTCCATAACAAATGTACGCAAAACTTATTCGTTATTCCGCTAATGTTGAAAACATGCAATTAAACGCAATTAAAATTACATGTGAATAAGCTTGTTCGGTAAAAAAAACACGCCACTTCCTGTCATCTTCTACTTTGTGGCTTGCGGCAGAAGTAACATCTAGTTGTCAATCATGTAACTCATGTAATATGAAAAAAGGGGCAGGAGTTCTGCTGGGAACTGAGGCGCCAAGGCGGAGCTTTGGGTACATAGGTGGTGCATTGCATGAGCAAGTGGTAAGGCAGCCCCGAACGGTTGCTACGGGAGATTCAAAGATTTGTTAAACGTGCATAAATTAGTCAAAGCGACATTCTGACTATGTGTTTGATGAAGGAATGACATTATAACAGGACATAAAGCTCAAGAATGTCACAATATCCACCATTTAATAACTGCCCTCAGCAAACTCTTATGACCACAACACTGAGGTCATAAAAACACATTTTGAAGATTCAAGGTAGCTATCAGCTTTGGATAAAAAGCTTCATCTAAAAGGTCTGTTCAGGATATAAAGTGGCCTGAAGAACTGCTGTTGTTACGTAAATGTGAAAGGTCAAACCAGTTTCTGTTTGTGTTCTCTACACCTGTTGAGCCAAATGTTTTGATTCCACCACCATGTTGGTTCTGACTTTTCATATGTTGGAGTGGAGTGGCCTTATCAGAGTGGAGTTTAATCAATCTGAATTTTTTTTTGTTTTAAGGAAACTTCATTATTTTATTATCTTTGGAGTGATTCTTATCTCATTTCCTATCAAAAACAAACATAAATCTAAATCTGGAGGGGCTATTTTATACTAACTTAGTATAAAATCATAACTATTAATAGCTATAAGGCAGGACTGTAGAATAATTAGAAAGTCCAGGTGTTTGTTACAAGAATTTCTCTGATTGTGTTACTGTACTAAATAATGTTTAATATCCCCGGCAAGCCATGTAACTAATTTTGCTGCCCTGCATTGTTGTGGCGAGCAAATCTCCCCATGACGAGAGGTGCTCTCGTCTTTGAACAGTTATCCTGCCTCCCTGCTCCTTTGAAGTATAATTATTTCACTGTAATTAGGAGCGAATCGTGCTTCGTAAACACATACAAAAAAAAAAGCCACGATCTCTTCAGATTAATAAGCCGGGGTAATGCTTTAGGCACGGGGAGTTGCTCTGAATGGGCTTCTGGCTCGGCTCCAATTCGGGCATGATTCCCATTGTGCGAGCGGCGGCTCCCCAGCCTTGACGAAAGTGACCGGTGAGTAGCAGTGGTGGAGGAGGATGAGGAGGGTGATGAGGGGGGTGAAGATGCAGGAGACGAGCCGCCCGGGCCCGTGTTCGACACCGGATTCTGCTATTGTTGCAGCATAAAAACATGCTGTTCTTTGTTGTCTTCTATTAATAATACATTGGCTAAAATCTGTAAGTCAAATAAACACTAACCAGAGGACACTTTTTTTTTCTTTCTCATTTTTAAGATGGCCGCCATTAATCAAAAATGCAGATTTGCTAATTCTAATCGCTTACTTTTATCACATATTTAAGTTTGAATACAAATGAGCGTCTCTTTGAAGTTCTTAAAAGAAAAAAAAGAAAAATACATCTGCCATCTTTGTAACTTAAATCAGCAAAGTCCCTTCAGCCAGTTAATTTAAGAGCCTAAACAGCAGCTTGTTTCATATCAACCAATCTTTAGATGAATTTAGATTACAAGATGCCTAACAACCTTTCTTTAACACATTCAATTATGCTATCAAACTGAAGATAAAATGCTCTAATATTTACTTGCCAGATTCAGGCACTACGGGTAGGGAGGGGGAGGAGAGGAGCCGGGTTGGTGGAGCTGGAAGAGGGGTTGTGGGGGGGGAGGGGTTCGTTCGCTCTCCCAGCAACTAATTACTTAAGCAGTTGTCAAAGGTTTGAAGCTCGCTCTTGAATTCCAATGAACACTGTCCATGGACGGCGGTGGTTTTGCATATATTATGAATATTTCAGTTTCTCCCAGTAACCTTGGTGTCGTTTGGCAGATAGGGGCTGGCAGAGAGCCATTTAAAAGCTTCTCTGTTGCAGAAGGGAGGAGACAGGGTATTAAGCTTTATCTATACTTGACATTTCCAAGCATTTGTAATTAATTCATATAGAAAATCTTTCCCAGCTTTGCCTAAATGACTGGCCACGAACTGTCTATATCAAAAGGGAACAATCTGGCCCGTTTTTGTTTTTTTTCTCTCGTCTGGCTATTGTTTCTGCAAAGGACAAAAATATTAAAATTATACCCCATACTTCGCATAAAATTCAATTATGATGCCTTCTCTTATTTATGTATATGTATTCAAGTCGAAGCTTTCTAGGCGCCGCCGTATCACGCATTCAAGCTCCGAGGTATGAGCTCGTGCAGGCGGTGGGGTTCTGAATACGATCACAGAAGTTTTGGGATTCTGAACGGGAATAAAGACACGGCAGGTAAAGTAAAATGCGAGCGCTCGTCCAGATGGGGGAGACCGGCGTGTCTCCGCGTGTCACCGCTCCTGACAGGGAGCCAAGCCTGCAGGTGTGCGTCGGACTTTGTCAGACCTTGTATCCATTTTAATTAAGAAAACACTCCTGACATTAATCCCTAAAACACAGGCTTTTTATGTAGATTGTTATGTGATGGATCTATCAAGTCTGAAGCCACTTTCCTTGGCACGACACAAAAGAAAGAAGATATTCTGAATATCTTTAAAACTGAAAAAAAAAAAACTCTACAGTGTCTTGCAAAAGTATTCACACCTATTCAAATTCTGCATTTTACTGAGATTTTATAAAAATTCTGAGTCAAGTATCAAAAAATGCAAATTTATATTTAGGTCTGGACTTTGACTAGCCCACTCATCATCTTCCTAACATAATGGCCTAAGTATTTTTTTTTTTTTTTTTTTTTTTGCCAAAATTGCCACGATTCTGCCATCACTATGTTTTCCTTTGGGGATGGTAATGGGGTGTTCATGCAAAATGAACACACATTAGTTTTTAGCTAGACAATGCTCCACAATGTTCTCCAAAATGTTTAACTTTTCTCATCTGACCAGAACACTTTCTTCCCTTGTGGGTTTCTTTTAGCAAAGGCCTCCTTCTTCCCACTCTTCCACAAAAGGGCAGAGTTGCAAAGTGACAGACACGCAGCGAAAAAGTTTGAGGTTTTAGCTGTTTTGCTGGTGAAATCATAAATATCAAAATGCGCCTCCAGCACTTCCCAGTAAACAGCTCAATTGAGCAACAGTTGGCTCACAGATTCTGCTGCTACAGTAACAGCAACTAATTAGCACAACACGAGTCTGCCTGTGCCAAAAACCCATAGGCCTGCGGGGTGAGGGTTTGTGGAGACTCGATGGAGACGACGTCACCGTCCAAAATGTTTGGTGGAGATGAAAGAGAGCTAGGAGAACAATATGTTCTAGATGTCCAGTCATCAGATGGACACAGACCGTTTTAATCCTGATGCTGGATGAGCCGTGCCAATAGCTTGGTTTCTGCGGCATGGCAATCAGCGAGAGTCCACAGGCAGGGTGTGGGGGCAGAAAGCTGCCCGAAATGAGGGAGAACTTCAGAGGAAATCAACATGAAAAGCTCAAATCGCAAAAGTTATGACTGGAAGATGTTGATTACCATGAAGAAGGCAAACTGCCCGCTAGTTCAGAGAACAGATCTAGCTTTTTTTTTCTTTCTTTTTTTTTTTATTTTTTACCTCCTATGAACTGATTAAAGCCAAGAATTTCTTTAAGCCTATGTGATAGATTTTGCAGGAAGGCCACTGGACTGAACGGCTGCCGCTGTGTGTTTGTGGCAGTCCGAGGATTATGTTTGCCTTTACAGCATCAGACTGTGCTTTTGACACACTTGGGAAACTGGTGATAGCAGTAGTGGGCCAACATACTGTTTTGAAAAAATTAACACGTTACATCTTTATACAAAAAAAATGATCTAGGATGGGGTAAGTGGGATTTTAAGCATTGGACTGAATATGCAAGTTCAGCACTGGTTCTGTGTCAAAAACATATGACTCCATGAAAATATTTGTAGTTTTTTAAAGTGTTTTTGTTAAAGTTAATTTTGGTGTAAAAACTGAACATAAAACCCCAGAGCAAAAGCAAGAAAGCTTGTACGATGTGTAAAACTAGTCTTTTACCCACATGAGATGAAACACCATTCAGCAAAGAAGAAGTCATTATAATAAAACATAAAGAGAGAAGTTTAGGGCTGGCAGCATCATGTTGTGGCTGTTTTGCTGCAGGAGGGTCTGATGTACAACGCAAACTATCATGAGGACAGAACATTATTTGGAAATGCTGAAGTACATCAGCATGGAAGGTACAGATGAGTCAATATTCAAGCAAAATGCAACTTTATCCATAATGCCACCAATTGACATTACGGATATACATCTTCTAAGAGGTTGAGCTTATTGAAATCTCATCTACTATATATGTTTTTTTGATTTTGCTCCCAGACATCCAAAATAAAAATAAAAAACTATTCAAGGTGAATCCAACTAACAATGGCAACAACAGCAAGTTGTGTTAGTATAAACAAATTTAAAGATGAAAAAAAGTATTTTGCTTGTGTTTAGGTGAGTAGATGAATAGCTTTATACTAAGTGTTCTTTGATTGAGGGTTAACTCTTCAGCAGTTCTGTCACTTGCTGTCAGTCTCTTTGAGCTGTTCTCAATCCTATGAGATTACTGCACAAGAGGAAAGACTTCAATCTGCAGCTCTGCCTCTCCTTAGAGCATCCACTCCATTGTTTTCATTTTCTAAAAGAGAAAGAGAGTTAGAACTGTGTGGGGGTGGTGAGTGTGTCTGTGAGTGGGTGCGTGTGTGTGTATGTCAGCGTTTAGTGTGCCTGTCCAAGAGGTTGCCAACTGAGATTAGGGGAATGTGAATCGTTGAGGGACCACCGTGGAGGTATCCAGTGGTGTTGAGAGTGTGTGTCACCCCCCGCCTCAACCCCAACTCCTTCTCCTTCCATCTTCACCACCTCCTCCCCTCTGTTCTCTTTCACAACCCACCCTTTCCCCTCCTGTCTCCCCCATCGCCATCCCTTGTTTCTGCCTCCAGCTTTAGCACATCCGAGTTTAGTTCTGCCTGAGCGCAGAGCAGTTCTCTCTCCAATTTAGTGAGTGGCAGGGAAGATGCGGACTGACACTACACTGATTCAGTGGGAGACTTTGTAAGTGTGTGCTTCTTTGGGTGGAGGCGGTTGAGGTGGGAAGGCATGGACAAGTATGGCATGGTTACGGACATCAAGGTACACTACGGTGTAAGCAAAACAATTTCAAAACCACTAGAAATTTCCATCACTTAATTTCTATTGTTTAGGGAAGAGCTGTCCCTTCACCACCTGTTGCTGCACAATGCTGGTCAGGTGGCTGAACTAATGAACATTTTTTTGCCCTTACAAGAAAAATGACTTTAGCGGTTTGAAAATATTTCCAATTGCAAAATATACATCATTAGAATCTAAAACAAGAACCAACCACCTTTTACAAAGATATTTTAATACAGTTGACCAACTACAAGAGGCAAGTCCTTTTTCCCAACAGATAGTCTGACTAAATAACCATCTTTAATTCTTGTGTACAGAGAAGCTATGGTTGGCCTTAGGGAAGTTCTGGACAGACTTAAGACGAGAAAGTCAAGACAATCTTGTACTTGGCATGGTTTGTGGGGGAAGGGGACATCTTATTGAGGACAATGTTAGGTGGTGCAAGCAGCACGAGGTCTCGGGGGAAGGTGAGTCTATCACCATGGCAAAGGTTACAGAGGTTTGTAAGAAGCTGACAGGGACACTGGAGTGGACATTCACCCTGAGACACTAAAGGCTCTGGACATTGATAGGACTGTAACTGAAACAGATACGAAGGCAATCGAAGTAAACAAATAACCAACCTGTACTGGGCCACACACCGCCTGTTCCATCTCTGCTCGCACTTATGTCCTTCTGCACCCTGTTGACTATTTTCTATATTTTCCTACGTGCCACTCCAATGGAAATAGATGTATGCATGCAGGTTTTCAAAAAAAGAAAAGCTGCTGTCACAGTATGATCATGACTATCAAAATTGACACATATATTATTTCTTTTCCTCTGCAGGCCTCTGAAAGATCAACAGACCAGTAAGCAACCCGGTGGTTAGGGACATTTACTCTGGGTGTCCAACAGATTGCCCAACCTCGGTCTCAGAATGATCACAGTGGCTTTTGTCCTGGAAAGGTAAAAGGGAATCAATGCAGATTAGTTTAAGCGGGTTATTTTTTGTTATCTAACATGTGTGTTTTTGGGTTTTGGAGAAATCTTACACCATGGGAAATGTTCCAGAGACATGGGGTTTGGGTTGACACAGGCGTTAGATGAGAGTCAGTTTCTCAATGTCTTTTACCAGGAAGAAAGGTTATTTGCTCCTTTTGGGTCAACTGATCTGTTCAAATATCTCAAGTGATAGTTGGACAAAGTGTGAAATGGTCAGACAGACTGGGGTCCCATTTGCAGTATTGCTAGCATTTCTTCACTCTGTCATAGTAGAAAACAGATGTTTTTGACCCAATGTTTCAACACTCAGCTATGGTCATGAGATATAGATAATCACTGAAAGAATAAGATCCCAGAGAGAATCAGTTTCCACCATGTCTTCTATCATCTGAGGGGAGCTCTAAGTAGTAGTTTGCTGCTCTATTGTATCAAAAGGAACCTGCTGAGTTGGGTACAGGAATCTAACCTTGATACCTTCCTTTGGAGGCTTTCAGGGCACATTGTACTGGAAGGACACTCTAGTACAACATCAGGACTAGGTGGAGGGACCAGTTATGCTTTCCTGCCCAGGAACCCATTGGGACCTCCCAATATGAGCCAGAGAGCGCCACTAGGGAGAGAGGCCAGGGTTTCCCTCACGGACCGGTTACTCTCATGACCCAATCTCAGGTAAGTGGACAGCAATGGACGGATAAATGGACTTTAAAGCTATGTATATGTTAAATTTTTGCTTGGGTTAATCTTAAAACATTTCTATAATTGTAGTAATCCAGCTGTACTGCAGTTCTGGCTGTGGTATGAGTTATCTTTGCTTTTTTTGTTTTAAATAAAAGCTTTTAGATCACACAGTCCTCTTTTATTTTAGATGTCTGAATATTTTCATGCTGTGAGACAATGGTATTTGTTCCCCAAGGTAAACATAATATGAGGCTCTTATATAGACTCAGTGGGGGTAATTTAATATTGGATCAACTCTAAGAGAGTCAAAAAGAAAAACAAAGTTGTAAGGTAAATATTAAGTTTGTTTACAGACTGTATGTGACAAAGGAAAAGACAAAAGACAGCAGAAATATAAAACCTCTAAAACATTCAAAGTCTGTTCTAATTAGTAATCCATTCAGGCAAGAAAAGAAAAGGACAAAGAGAGGCTTTAGGAAAAGAATAAAATCATATCTCCTATCAGCCACAATGCCATATCTCTAAATCCTTTCCTTTCATAGTGGAGACTGGTGTTTGCACAGGAGCAGCTTCCATGTGAAGCCTGTATGTGTAGAAAGCTATAGCTCTCTATGAGGAGGCCAGCACTCAGTCTTCAGGGTGCCATCCTGTGGCAACATCAGAAGAAATGTCAAAGATTTTGAAGGCTTGGTTAAATACGACTGGATTTCTTTGCCTTAAACCTTCAATGACATTTTTGGCTGTTGGAAAGGTCAGCATGCAGCTCCTGTGAAATGCTAGCTCTTTTGGGGTGAACTTCAATACAGGATAATAAATCCCTCTCTCTATTTTTCTTCCTATACTTTCAGGCCCGGCTGAGCCACAATAGTAAGTCAACAAGTAGGACGACACACATTGTTAGTTACATACCTCATTCAGGATGTAGGCTTTTAATCCAAATTCAATAATATATTAGATGATTCTTAAATTATGTATTTCTTCCAGCTTCCCTATTTCTGCAGAAGGAAAGTATTCCCTCAAGATATGTAGATGCCTCTACACATCAAATTGACATTCTGTTGAAGATCAAACTATGTCCATGGGTTTCCACTGAGTCAAATAAACACTTGTCCACTGGTATTGGGGAAAATGTCCACAACACAATTATCTGTAATTGCATTGATTTCATTTGAGAAAAAGGCAAGCTGTCACTATTTTTTTTGAGAAACTTTAATGACAACAGCTATGCCATAAAATACACATTATCATGTCTTCACTGCCACAATGGTTGCTAAATGGCAAAAATCAATTTATGGATCATAAACAGCCTCAAAACTTTGAAGAAGTGGCTCACTACAAGCTTTTACTGAACCAGGAACAAGAACTGGACGAAAACAGAGCATAACATTTATCATTTAGGTGTTGATTGAAGTTGCTACCACAAAAGCGGCATTGAAGCACCTGACAGCCCCTCCTTTACCATGCTAACACCGCTAGCTCGCTGACTTGCTTTAAAAAGGTATACCTTATTAAAGGTATACATTAATAATATTAATGTTAATATTAACACATTTTAAGCTGGCAAATTCCAATTAACGTCTTAATTTTAAATTCTTAGATTAGTGTTGATTTTATAGAACCGTCAAATAATCACATTTTGTTCAGAAGCTGTAATAAAAAAAAAATTCATATTTGAATGACAAAAGTGCATCTTTACTAAACTTGTAACTTCTTCCTAAAAGTAATTGGTGAAGGAGTTTAATGCACCATTCTGCAGAAATATATTTAAAATATGGTCAATAATGATCCATAAGTTATGATTGTGCTCACTCCTGTTTTTCCAATTTCTGAGTCACTTTTAGTAGAAAAAGAATAACATTAGGTCAAAGAAAAGAGTACTATAAGGTCTGAAATATCAGATGAAGCTTTAACTTTTCTCTTTATCTTTATACTTTCTTGTTATGTCCTTTTCCTGGCATTCAGCTGTAATTTTACCTTATGCTTTACCAGAGGATGTTGCACTCCTCCATCCACAGTGATGCACAATTACTCCTTCAAAATGATGCCACTGAAAGACGATTTGGAGAGATGGAGAATCTGATGAAAAGCATTGAACAGGAATTAAATCATGTTTTCCACACCATAGGTTCGGAAAATGGTGCTTGAGACACTGGAGAGCCCAGTGGCAGATTCCAATCTGCGGGCTGAAATTGGAAATGAACAGCGGTGCCGTCTCCATTCTGACAGCCTTGTGTCAATAAAAGTCAGTTTCCCTCCACTGCTTCCCATTGCTTGACCACAAAGGGACTTCTGTCGGCGTACAGTAAGAGAGGAGGACGGCTGGCGTCGTGCCCGCATGCAGAAAATGACGACTGCTTTCGCCGATTACTCTGAACGCGCCAGCTGACAGTAAGTGACACGAAGGAGAAAACAAAGCCTTTAAATTCTCCACCTGGGCCTGTAAGTATCCCATTATACTTCGGTGAGTTGGTTGTTTTTCGGCATTCATCAACGACACACGCCGGCTCCCACGTGCAGAGGAGATCATATAATGTGATTTATGGTGCGGGAGTAAATTATGGAAACACTGACCTTCCATTTACATCCCATCAAACAGATAACCGGCCAGTAAGTTGCTGCTATGATGGAAGGAGGGGGGTATGATCACTGTCATGCCTGTTTGCATGTCGTGCCATAGCCAGAAGGCAAACAGGACTAGATCCATATCAAATGCTACCATTTGATTTATGAACTGCCGTCTTATGTTTTGCTGGAGAATTTTTCATAGTGCAGTATTTGGACCTGTGTGCCCAGAACTGGATACTGATCTCAGAAAATGGCGTGGAATTGAGTCCATACTTTTGGGGGGGGGGTTCTACTTATTCTTTAACCAATTAAAGACTTTTATTTGAAGTTAGGACTTTGACTGGACCGTTCCACGACATGGATATCCCTCATCATTATTTTCAAACTCTGAGGCCTTCATAGAGCAGCTGCTTCTGTACTCAATCAAAGGTGACTTCTTACAGATATTTGGTTGCACATTTTATTTAATATCAGAGTAAAGATGGACTAAATTTATCTACACACCACATTTTTCTGGTATTATCTAGTAAACCCCATTTACAAGATGTCAGTTTATTTCCAAACCATTTCATTACACTGGACTTTGGTCTTACAAAATACTATCAGTTGAAGTATCTTACATTTTTCTCTTCCATGCAGAATGTCATACAAAAAAAAAAAAAAAAACATCTCAGGGATTTTTTCCCCTTTTTTTAAAAAAAAAAAAAAAAAAAAAAGAACAAAACCTTCATCTCCTCCACCTTTGTTTGCACTTTCTATTTGCATATCAAAGAAATCCCATCGGGACCTGCTTTGCATATTTACATCTGATTAGTAACTTTAAATGAACATGTCAAAAATGGTCGAGTTTTCTTTTTTGAATATGCGAGGACTACCTAGCTTGTATAATTAGTGCCAGCACATGTAACATAGCCGTAAAAACAAAACAAGCTGATTTCAAACAACACAAGAGGCACCTTTTATATTGCCTTTCATTAGGCGTACTCAAATAATCCTGTCTCACCTTGGACCTCGGAGCTTACTAAATGATAACTCCCTCCGAATGATAAAGACAAAAATATGTACTGTATGTTTGTGGTAATACTTCTTTGCAATGACATTAGGTCTTGTAAATTCTATCAGTTTGCTTCTGATGAGAGTATTTTTAGATGTACGGAGGAAGAGTTTGAAAAGAGAACAGTCGGGTTCAAGGTCAGTTGGTTCTCTGACAAAAACAATCTGTCTGCTTACCGTCATATAGTTCAAAGTCACAATAGGGTAAAGTGAGCTTCTGTCTTCTGAGCTGACAGCAGAGTATGTCTCAATGCTGACATGTTATTCCTCTCATTCTGGAGACCAGAAGTGAGATCTGAAACCAAATTTAAACATTTTTACTTTGCCTGTTCTGTCACATGTGGGAGGGACGTGCTCGAGGGCCAGTGTCGTCTTATTCGCACCGAGTTGAAACTTGATGTGTTTGACGCCTTGCGTGTGTAGGGGTGTATGTGCGCGTGTCAAACTTTTCCCCGCTGAAAGTTGCTTCTTGCAGGCCTAAAAATGAGCCATGATTAGCGATGCGAGAGTTTGGATTCAGTATTCCGCACCGTCTTTCGTCACCCGGTTCTCGGTGGGATTGTGTCCAAGTTGCGGTGTGTGTAGGATGTGAGGAGGGAATGAGGCGGAGGTGGTGCGGGTTGGGGAAGGGGTGCGGTAGTGGCAATCTGGAAGGCTGTGTCGTTTGGAGCACGGCCCGCTACCCGCGCATCGGCATACCAATGAGTGGGGTTAAGAAGGCACGGCTCCTCACGGAGACGCAGTTCCTTCGGCAGACCCCATCCGCCAAGTCTCGGCGGACCCATTTCCAAAAGCTGCTCCTAATGTGGGCCCATGTCAATCACCCCCATAGACAGCTCCCCTCTCAACACCCTCCTATCCTGTCCATATGAAATAGTCATACATTAGGAACCAGGGGAGAGAACCTCTCCGTCTCTGAGTCCTCATATATTCTAATGCGATTCAAAAGCTACGGGTAGCTAAGTGGGAAGACAGTCGCCCGATCGCTTACATGGAAGCTCTTCCTTCTGTTTCGGCGTTCAAAGAGCCGCATCTCAACATGTAAAAATTGGGCCGTCTTTTGTCTGTGTTTGTTTGTTTATGAAGAGTCATACTGTGCTGCCAAGGCGAGGACTTAACAGAGGAGGCGTCTCTCTGTCAGCCAGCGGATGGGGTTTATGAGGGGGGGGGCTAGATATTGGATCTCGCAAGTGACATGTTTATGTGACAACATCATTTGACAGATTTGACAGTCCATAGACAAACACCTTCAAAAGAGCCGGCAGTGAACCCACTCAGAAAGTGTAGGGATACCTATCTGCTGCAAAATGTACACAAAGTTGACGGGCTAATTTTATGTTTCAAAAACAAAAAAAAAACAGAGGAGTTCACTTCAAACATCATTTGGATTAGATTTACCTCAACTTACTGTACGGCTGACTTTCTAATATAGCATTCATTTTTTACAGTAAATACACAAGAGAAAGGCTCAAAGTAAACACACTGTCTCACTGGCTGCCTTTCCATTACAAATGTGTGCAGATTTTTGTTGATATTCTGCTAATGTCGAAAAAACACAATTTCGCAATTGCTGTGTTTCCATTAAATAAGAAATTCAATTAAAATCACATGTGAATAAGCTTTAAAAGTCATCAAAGGCAGAAATGGATGCAAACAGATACATGAGTGGCCACGTAAGCAGCGTTTCGGGGATATTGTAGTCTGCAATTTTACAGAAGAGCTTTGGATTCAAGTCGGTGGAATGACACGCAACTATTTATGAGCTGTGCGACGCTGTGACATTGTCAGAAAAAACACGAAAACAAACCATCTTCCTCTTTGTCGTTTTTGTCAGTAGCAGCATCCAGTTGTTGATCACGTCTCGTGATGTGAAAAAAGTGTTTCTGCTGCAGTTTTATCAAAATAAATCTATTTTGATGTGGCTGAAAAACCACTTCATCCCTCACAAAACATTTTAATAGGTAAACGTGAGTTGTTTTTTTTCTAAATTAGTACATTTCCATTGAACAAACTTATTTTCGTACTTTTGATTTGCGCAATTTTACGGTTAATGGAAATGCAGCTACTGTGAGCATACATTTAATGTCAATATACTTTAATTGGGATTTTATGCGATAAACCAACTCAAGGTAGTGATTAAATGAAAAGTGTGTAAAATGAGTAACCCTAAATAAACAAACCTTAACTTTAATGCCTTAATCTAACCCTAACGATTTAAGTGCCCAAACATATCCAGGCAGGTAATAAATCAAATGTAAATATCATCAAAAATGTTAAAATGCAGATATTGTTTAAATATATGTAGTGGAATAAAGAAGCATAATCATTTCTGGAAGATACTCTCTCTCACTCTAGCTCCCGACTTTTGTCATTCTCAGATTTAAAAATCAATAATTTCCATTCAACTCTACAAATCTGTGATCTTTTTCTGCTACATCTGTTGACTTGGCGTGGTAGTTTTTATAGCCGCTCTGAACGTGTTCAAAAACATGGCAAAATTGAGGTGACAAACGTTCACAGCTGTCACAAAGAAAATCTTCGGGACGGGGAACAAAACAGTCGTGTTCAAAAGATCTGACTGAATCAAATTTAGACTTAAATTTCAGCATCACGTCGACAATGAATGCAACTTTTTTCTCCGCTTTTGCTTAAAAAAAAAAAAAGAAAAGAAAATTCTCCTGCTGCAACTCTTTCAGGGAAGAATGTTTTTGTTATTCTGGGTGATCAGCAAATCCCACAATGCTCGGTTTTCATTCAGGCTAAGCTTTAAAGCGACATCACCTCCCTAACAGACTGATTTCAAGCATACATATTCAAAATAAAAGGCATACTTACTATGAATATTTGAGTGTTGGTAGTGGTGACAGGGAAGCCTGAGTGACCGGAGGAACTCGCTATCTGTGGAGATGAAGTTCAAATTTGAAGGCAAAAATACAACTCTGACATTCACACAACTAAGTATTTGCACTAAACGAATAGATTAAAAGTTAGAAACATGGGGAAGTCTAACTAATTTGAGATGGGGACATTTTTGGAGTCATTTCTAAACAACTTCTGAGTTCAATGTAGATTCTGACTCAAATTTATGAGACGTTTCACCACTTAGATTAAATAAAATTGGTTGAAAAGTTCAGGAGCACAACAGGAACCAACAGCCAGACACGAACTGGAAGCTACTGGAACGCCAGTATAATTCTCCATAGGAATCCAGTTTGTACATCACATTGGAGTAAGAGGAACCCAACGAAAACAAGCACAAAAAAAAGACCAATGTTGCAGACCTTTGGTTGAAATTTGGAACTCCTGATGTGAACACATCTAAATCTCTTCTCAAGAAATTGTTCATGGTCACATGAGATAAATATTGAGCTATTTGGCCGAGTGTTTGGCCTTCGTGTCACCCAACAATGCACCAACTGTTAAGGATAGTTTTGTTGCCAGTGGCACTAACACTTTCTGAGCTTTGATACGAGCCAGAGCTCAAACTTGGTGGAAATATGTGAACGACGTAAAGCCAACTTTGAGATAGAAAATAAAAACATTTTAAATGATAACAAAAATAGTTTTGGCTAAAAAATATGGTTAAAACTTGGTGAAGAGGAACTCACATCTGATAAACAGTACAGCTTAATTTGAATGTCAAAAACCAAACTAAACACTTTCCTTCTAGACAACAGCACATCTTACAGAAGAAGACTTTTGGTCCAACATACTTCCTTAGGGATTTTTGCAGCAAAAGTTGATTTAATTTCATAATTAGTTTCTCTAGAAACAACACTACCGGTGTGAGTATTTCATCCACTACAACAACAAGCCCTGATCAAAAAAAGTACAAAAAAAGCAAAAAAGCAAAGAGGATCATCTTTTATCCCGTATTGAGTCTTTTATTTGTTTACGCCTCCACAACTAACACATTGTCCCACTGTATGGAGTCGTACTGCGGTCCCCAAAGGCATACAGCAATACGTTTCGGGGCTACCGAGCAGCCAATCTCCTCTGGGGTCAAAGAACCTTGGGCTTCCGTGGCCGGTCCAAAAGCACCATGCCTGGCTGAATGCGGCCCATGCTGGGGCTGAGGTATAGCAGTGAATACATGGGACGGTGAGATGGGATGATCAAACCACAGGGATCTGACTGGATTTACACTCCTGCCAGCATCCTCTTTGGTCAACGATGGACTCAATATCTTCTGTGAAACAATGAGACAAAGAGGGAGAGCAAAAACAGACAAATTGAAGGTGGTGCTTTTAGATAATATCTAACAAGCTCCAATCTCCCGCCAGGAAAGGGTAAAAAAACAAAAAAGTATACAAGGGAAATTATATTTGTGAGGCACTGAGGAGGAAGCGTCAGCCATAATGGTGTTTAATTTCAATCAGAACGCAATTGAACATGTGTGAAAAGAAACTGATAACCCCATTAACTGAAGAAGCGAGCAATGCAGAGAATGCACCTTTATTTTGAAACAGATTCAAATAATTTAAAAACGCTGAAGGCTGTTAGCTACTTTTATAATACTAGATGGCAAAATTAGTTGATTTGTTCATATTTTCAGGATCCCACTTCCTTTGCTTTATTGAGTTTAATATATCCCTTGAATGGGAGTTACGTGAAATATTCGACTGAATAAATATGGAAGCTCGTAGGACTTTTGTATAAGGAAATAATTTTGAAATACCAAATGCAGGAAAAAAAAGTGAAGAGTTGTTTTTTTTTAAATCATGAAAAAGTAGGAAACAGGATATGGAACCACAGTGAGTGTCACATAAAAACTTAGCAAAAACAATGAACTATCAAAAGCTTAAACACTGAGGCATGGGTTAAAAGTGACAAAAGATCCAGATGAACTAATCAGAGGTGTTAGGGAACGGCTGTCGAACAGAGAGAGCAGGTAGACTGAGGTAGGAGACTAACTAAAACAGAGGCAGCTAAATTAAATCAAATAAACAAGCCAAAGGGAAAAAGTCAGACGATAACAGAGCTAAATCCGGAAGTACAAGAAACAACAAACAAGTAAACTAAGACACTAAATACAAAGGAATTAATATGGCAACACCTTTCGTACAGTTATGAACACAAAGAAATTGATTGAATAATTTACAAAATATGATGAATTAGATCAGCAGAATACAAAATACACATATTAGTGTCATGAAATGATTAGTTTGGTTAGGATTGCAAAGCCAGAAAAGTCTAAGGGGATGATTTGTTTTCACTTTCCTTAAACTAAAAAGTTTTCCGAGTCCCAAAGGTTATTGTGTTTTTGATGAAAAATGTGCTTATTAAATTTGCTTCAAAAGCAAAAGACCTTGTAGAAAAACTGGTTTAACCAAGCTGACCATTTAATCCAGTTCACAGAGTATAAATCGCTGTACCAAACATTCAGGAAATAAGCCGTCTCCTGAGGAATATGTTGAAAACTGTCGTTATCCTGAATATTAGCATTTAGCTAATATTCAATAGCCATTTTGTCAACCCTTTCCCTTAACAAGGTATTAAAGAGAGCACTTCTTTCATAGACGTTGTTTTAGGAGTTACGCTTAACATGTTTTATTGAAGGATAAAACTTTGCCCGGATAGAATTAAAGAGACACTTACTGCTTATTTTCACGACAGCCGAAGTTCAAGAAGCACGCAAAGCCTTAGCGGCAGATTCGTCACAAATGCTTCTCTTTGTCTAACCTTTCTTTAAGGTGAATAATTTTCAAATATGTAATTTTCTTGAAATTATTTTTATCTTAATAAAACCTTGAATACAGGGGATAAAAAACACACACTGGTAAGTGTTAGGATATAGGATGAAATCCACTGGAGGAATTTATCATTACTGAGCGAAGCCTGACGGTATGTGAGCTTTTAAAATTAATGACAGACGCACTCTGACTTTTAGTCCGTCTAAAATTTTCATTAAATTTCATTATTCAGCCGTCTCTCTGGCCCTGAATTAATAAACTCCAGGTATCATACCATGAATTCATATTACGTCGGAGGCAGAGAGAGCCAGCTTCCCCCTCTCAACACGCCGCCATCTTTACAATATCCGAAAAAACATACAATTAAGAACGAGTTCAAAGCCTGTTCTTCAATGCAAGAACTTTAGTTATTACCTTGAAAATAGACGGTGAGGACAAAAAGTAGACACTCACACACACCCCCACACACACACAAGCAGCCAGGTGCTATTTTTGTAGTCTCTGAAAATCAATGGCTCCAGCATGTATCACTCAATCGGCCGGGAAAACATCTCTTTTTACTGACACTGACAAATGAAGGGCACACAAGAGAGAGATTTTCCTTCAAGCGCCTGAAAACATCTAATCTCTTAATGGCTCCTTTGCTAACTATTTCTCTCCCTATAATATGACTTTATTTTTCGGCGACGAAAAAACAAAAGAAAAGAAAAGGGAGAAAGCTGGAAGTTGTTTTGGACAGGAGAGCGTTTAGGCCGAGCTAACTCCTCCTGGATGAAACAAAGCATGTGGAAACAGGACGGACTCATGAATACAGATTTAACTCCCACCAAAATGCTTCTGACAGATGCGCGGAGACACTGTCTGCTTGTTTTTTTACCCTCAACATATAGCATCTGTTTGCTTTTTACATATTGCGCTTTTTTTTTTTGGTGCAAGAATTCTAAAAGCTTCCTCGGATAATGTGGAACAATTTTCTGCTGGAAGTGCATTTGAGTCAGAATTGCAGACTCCCGCGTGGAGTTCATGTTTGTTTACCCAAAGTGTTAGGTTAAAGGTCCCTTTAGGCTCCAGAAAAGAACCACCTGTTAATGGCGGCTCTTCTTCGACAAAACTCGACAGCTTTCACGGCGCCATATTAGCATTGCTCTACAACAACAAAAAAAGAAAAGAAAGGAACAGGTGTACCTCGTGTTTGTTGTAAAGGAGACTCGAGTGTCAGACCAGGAGTCCAAGTCAAGTCTGACGTTTTTAGGGAATAAGTCAAAATCGAGGCAAACGTTTGTGAGTCTCACACTAGAGTCATGATCTCTGGTCTATATATAAAACACTTTTTTACCCAAATGAAGGAGAAAGAAAGACACACACTCACCTCAACTCAATTTCCCCTCCCACACCTGTTGCTGGTGACTGCCACTCTAAAATGAAAGGCTATTGTAGTTGTTTCACAATGTATAATTAAGCTATGGATGATGCTCCTTGATTTTGTGGCTGAAATTATTGTTATTATTATTATTATTTGGATATTTAAAATGTTTTCCAGTTCCAGTATCCAATTTTCATTAGAAGTTAAACTTTATTATCATCATAGAACTTGATGAAAATGGTGTAAAAACGACAATATTATCGTTTATCGCAAAATCGTCCAGAACAATTTGTCACGGTGATAAATTAGTGGTGTTTATTAAAAAAGGGATTCTTAGCGCATTTATTTTGGTTGAGCTCAAATGTTTTCCTGGACTATTAGCTAATATGATTAACACACTCACAATACGGTAAAAATAAAGTTCTACATATTTATTCCTGTAAAGAAAAAGTAATTTTTTGTCCCTTTTTTCTGATCTCTGATTGATTCATTCTGAGCTATTCTCGCCGTTGCAGGGTTTTATGCTCTATCTCCACTAAGACTATACTCCAATCATTTATGGATGCACCTATCAGGCTTTTACCAAATAAATAAATAAATTTGCATGGCAAACACAAACCATACAAAGAATAAATGTGTGTCAAGCAGTAGTAGAATCCAGCAGCAAAGAACAGGAATTCAAGGACGTCCCATTTAATTATCAAAGCATCTGTCCCTAACCTTTGCCAGATCTTTACAAAACTAAAACAAAACATCCTCCGGAGAACTTGGTGAAAAAAAGTTTGTAGTAATTCTGCATTTTGTGTTTTTTGTTAGAAATCATTTATCTTGCAGGGTTGACCTGTTGATAAATGGAAGTTGGATGACTTCAAACGATTTCTAATTTCCTTTTTTCAGCCATTGGGAAAGAAAATACCTTAATTATACTTAAAAAAAAACAAAAAAAACATAAAAAACATAACATTCTATAGCACTACACCTCCTACAGTGTACGCTAAATTTAGTTGAGATAACTTTCCGTTTCTTAATTCTCAATGAGTTCTTGGCAGGTTTATGGAGATGTTTTGGGTTACTGTCATGATTCAAGTGGATCTGCTTCCACTTTTTTTTTTTACTTTTTTCACAGATGGTCTCACATTCATTCATGGTGGATATTATGAACAGTTGCAAGATCTTGTTATTGACCCTGTGAGGATATATTATGGGTTTTGGAGACTTTCTTTAGCATCTTGCGGTCTGCCTTCATGGTAGATTAGCTTGGACAGCCGAACTCGGACATGAAGGCTACTTCTTCACTGCAAAATCTAAAAATTTTACCAAGTAATTTTGGTCTAGTTTCTATCTTTGTACACTTGGGATGACAACGAAACTATCTTACAAGTTTCAGCAAATATAGGAGTTTATTTTAGGTAAACATTTCCTTAATATTGACAAAAAGATGTTAGTTCCATTGGCAGATTATTTTCTTATAACAAGACATTTTCTCCAGGTTAAAGGTGAAATAATCTGGCAGTGGAACAAGCATTTTTTTTTCATCAGTATTAAGGATTTATTGACTCTAAAGTTACTTTTGAGTGAGTTTTGTCTTACTTCAAGTATACTGAGATACAAACTAGACCAAACTTGGAAAGATTTTGTTTTGGCAGTGTTGACGATGTGCTCACCAAAAGTTGCATTTTTTTTATTCCTTTCTACAGAACAATTAGCAAAGTTTTCTTCTTTTTTTTTTGTTAAATACCACATCTTTAAGCACAACACAGGTTTTTGAAATTTTACATGGTCAGCGTTTGGCCAGTCAATCACCTGTAAGATCCAATTAATGACAAATTCACAGATTGTGAATGACTGTGTTATAAATAACTTTTTTAGACATAAAATAAAAAGCAAGGCAGATGGGTTTAAGTGTGATAATTAGGCTCTAAGTCTTTTCTATGCTGCATAATCCAAAATCTGGTCATAATCTTAGCAGCTTATGGATGTTAGAGAAGAACCGGACAGCCAAGAAGACATCGGAGACAAATGTAACTAATTGTCACGCAACCTCGCGTTGGGGGCTAAAGAACGTGTCCAAATAATGGCAGCTAATTTGCCTTGTATTGTGCTTTCTTGATGGGTTTAAATTGAATGAGTCAGGATCCATTCTGCCGTAATGTGAAAGCCGGGGCACCGGTTCACACCAGAGACATTCAAGGTCGAGCTACTCCAAATGAAGGGGTGACTTGTGTGTGTGTGTGTGTGTGAAGGGGGAGGTTGACGAGATTTAAAGTAAGGAGGCTGAGTCAGTGGACAGCTGGGGTGCAGATTTGGCACCACATACATGTAACCTTGAATTATTGTTTTGTTTTTTCCCCCCTTCTCTTCTGCTTTGAAAGCTTTCCTTGCAAGCCCTCCTCGAAAATAAATGCGTTTTTGTCACCCACATTAATGGCACAATCAGTCTGGAAAAAATTGCAGCCACAAATTATTCACTGTAATCCTCAATTTGAGGAGCCTAATGCCTCTAATTGGGCTTTTATGACTTACAAACTGTGTCTTCCACTCTCTTAGTTTCTTTTTTCTTTTTGTCATTATTATTATTTTTTTTTTCCCCCTCCGGCGTTTGTTTTTCTTCCTTCCCGCCACGCTGCGGAGTGACATTGAGCCTCTCCCTGTCGGGGTGCTCTCTTGTCTCACTCCGCTGCACATTTTCACTGTCCCCCCCCTCGCCTCCTCCCACAGACATGGAGCTTTTGACTGAATACATTATCCGAGCTGTTGTTCTGTTTGTTGTTGTTTTAGTATCCAAGAAAAGAGATGAATTATTAATGATGACAGACAAACAAAATAAAGATTTCTTGTGTGTGTTTTTTGTTTTAAGGACTGGGGCAGATCCCATCTCCAGGCTTTTAGATGATATTTAATAAGGCAGAAAACAAGGATTTTAGGATAACAGGAGAAATTTATTAAAATCTAAAACAAATATGTAACAACTTTTTTCCATATTTTGTTCATTTAGCCGTCCCGGGCCTGTACTTGAACGGTCCCGCTAAATCCACTGTGCCCCCACATCCGTCCCCTTATAAACCAAATCCCAACCAGGGATCAGTGTGCCACCTTTTGGATGCAAACCGGCATTGCACCCGACCTGTCCAGCTTCCCGGCGAGTTCTCAGTGAGATTAATGATTTCAGGAGTCGGCCACAGAGTGATTAGAATCAAAGATACAGCGCGCTGGTGGCACATCAGAGTGGAAAGAGGCTTGGAGGGGGTTTTGGGGGAGATACTGTTTTGCATTCGAGTGCTCATTTGTTTTATTGTACAGAATCAGAGGGCAGGGGCATCTGTTTTGATCAAAGGAGGAGCTGCCGGTGACAAATTAACTGCCATGATTGTGTCAGTTTGTCACTGCGTAGAAGAGGAGACACAGAGCCATTTATCAGAGAGGAAAGCTGTGTTTACCCCCCTCTCCTCCTCTCTGAGGAGTCAGTGATAAGGGACGTATGAGGAAAAATGACTGAGCGATAAGGCTTTTTAACCAGAACAACACGGGCTGACCCACCGACGTGCAGCCATCAAACTCACCGTCCAAACTGACACGACCGGCAGGTAGAACTGGAATTTGATTTCCAGTGCTTAGCCAAAACATTCATACCCCTTAATTGGACTCTCTATAGACCAAATAGTTCATATTCAGGAAACTTTTTGATCTGAAAAGTGTGGCATGCACTTCAATTCAGAGAAGGAGTTTCGTTAATTCCTGTTTGTAAAAATGTCTCAACTTCAATCAGGCCTTACCACGGATTTTCATTTGGTTTTAGGTTTGGACTTTTGGGATCCCCACAGCATCATCCTGCCACTACCTTATTCCAGTTATTGCAATTGTGAGCTCAGGACAAAATAAGCACAGTTGGCTTAAAACTAGATCTGATTCTGCAGGCTAGAATACAGTTATTTGGATAAATATCAATACATTTGTTTCTCTATTTTAATTATCTTTGATTCAGTTTCAAATAAACAAGATGGCACCTGTTTCAATACAAAATGAAAGGACAAATTTATATATATATATATATATATATATATATTATAAAAATTTGCAGTTCCCCTTAAGCATTGTGAGACATCATGGATTCCTAAAAAAGGATAACATATAAATATAAATAATACTTTCTCAACTCTCCATACAAAGAAAAAATGCTAATATGTTTAAGAGTGTAAATATGTTTAAGTACCAATTTGCAATTTCTCCTTTACTTTTTGAAGTTTATTCTAAATAATGGTGGCCCACATATTGCCACCAATCCCAGCCTGTATTACTGAATTTTAAAGCTTATCTTTATTATTAATATTGTCAATTTTTGTTTCTCTGTTTTACAGCACTAATGTACCTATATTATGTAAATTATAGGATTTCTGAAGGCAGCTGATGGTACTGGATTTTATTCAGGGCTACAACTCCATACTACATTTTAGATTTTTAATCTATAAAAACAAAAAAAAGGAGCCATGTAGCATTAAATAATAATTTGAAGTTGTAACAACATAAATTGGAAAAACTAACGAGGTATGAATACCTATTGCAAGACGCTGCAGATCCTGTTTCACAAACTATTTGATTTTTGCTCAGCGCCACACTGCTCCATTTCTATTTTTCCCTGCTTGTTATATTTATTTATTTTTTGTTATCGTACACATAGTGACTCCTTTAAGCGCTTTCCCCCTCATCTGGGGGTAAAAGAAGAAAAAAGAAAAGAAGAAAAAACAAGAAACGAAGCCTGCCTGTTTGGAGTTTACGGGATCAGAGAAGAGGTAAATATCATTTCCATAACATTTGAACCAGTTAACCACCAGCACAATACGGAGAAACACTACTGTAAGCGCCTGACAATGCCAATGAGGCTGGAACTCTGTGATTTGCCGCTCCGCCAAAGAGGAGGGAAGCAAGCGAAAACATGGAGGAGGTGAGAGGTCAACTGCGCTCTCCCTGCATCACTTTCCAAGCAGCCCCTCAAGCGCTGGGGATGTTTTAGGCAACAGCGCCTCAATTTGGGGGGAGGCCTGATGGATGCCGTTCCCAAGGTGAATGAAAAGAATAGCATTAAGCTGCACCACACTGCCTGGGGAGAGCTGCGCTGCTTTGGGTGATTCATCTATTGATTATTTCTACCCAGGCATGGAAGGTGCCATGTAAACACACATATATTAGCAGTCTGCGAATTGCACATGTGCGCCCCGGACACACATCAGACATGGTGGATCCAGCGAAGCTCGCCTCGGGCCTGGTTGCTGTTTTATAATCAGATTCCGACTCCTAGCAGCTCGTGGGCATTCTCAAACCACAAGCCAGATACATCAGATGGAGAACTAAATAGAGATGAATGAAAAGATGAAGGAATAAATAAATGCTAAATGTGCATTACCTCCACTTGTGTGGGCCTGCTATTATGGTATTGATTTAAGTTTGAGATTTTGGAGTGTACTCTCAGTGCAGTGCGTGAGTCAAATCAGATTTTTCTGTTTTTTTTTTTTTTTTACTAAAATAAAGTAACCTCTAAAGTTTTACAACAGAAAATCTTTTCACTTTAGAGAAAGGTTGTGAAGTTTCCTACAGCGAGCTCAAATAAGTTAGTTTCACTGTTTTATGAAGTTTTCCTGTCCATGAAAACATGAGATTCCGGCGCAGTGTGGCACCAATCAGTCACCCAGTGATCGCGACCATGCAATCTTCCATTAATACACTTTAACCAATTACCTAATTTTTAAAAACTTAAAAAAATTGAAAACTCCCGTTATATGCTGAGGTGTTTTTTTTTTTCTTTGCTCATGTTTTCCAAGGTTCTGAAAACCCAGTTTAATTTGGATGCTGTTAACATTTGTGCATCAAAGACTTCTGTGACTGGTTCTGATCCTGCTTGGCGGACTGAAAAGAATAAAACCCACATGTGAGGTTCCTCAAGGCTGCGTTCTCGGGCCTCTTTATATTTCACATATTTCTGTATGACCATATTCTATTAGAGTCACCTATTCAGTGTGTCAATATCACTGTGGGGTTGGATCAGAATTTTCTCCAAATGAATGATGAAAACACTCAGCTAAACTCAACTCTAATGATTAATTATCTTAATTGTTTCAACCTTGTTTTTCATGGTGTGAATTTGGTGCTTTTTTTGTTTTATTTCCTTTATTTTATCCTTGGAAGACCCGGAAATTAAAAAAAAAAAAACAAAAAAAACAGCTCAACCTTGTCGATAGTTTTATTGAAATACTTTGGATATGAAAAAATGTTTTCAGAAATTTTTGTTAGGTTTTATGAAAATGTAATATTAAATATCTTCTAGACATTGTTAGGGTCACCCAAAAAAATTTGAAGGGGCAGTTTCTTTCTTTCTGAATATTCTGGTAGAGTGAATCACAGAGATTTTGCTCAGTTAAAGCTTTTCAAAGTTCTGGTAGTTATACGACTTTTCTATCCAACAGCATTCAAAGTCTGAACAATAGAGTTTAATCTGCAAGTCTGAGTAAAAAAAAAAAAAAAAAACAAACAGAAGTCAATAATTGATAAAATATTATGAAGCTGGGTCTTACAGGGTGAAAGACATTGTCTTCATTTTTTTTATTTCAAATAAGCATCTTGCTGAGTTTTTTTTTATTTTTGTCCAAATATTTCTATTTTATTTTTAACTGCAATTTGTATACCTGTTACATATATAAACTAAATGATTAGCAAATATTTGTCATACTGACCAAATTTTTAATTGGCATTAAAAAAAAAACACAACTTCTATTGACCAGTTTAAGAGCAATCAGTAATCTATCACTTTAACTGACAATTGATCTATACCACCTTAAATGGTTTTGTTTGGAGTATTTCAAGACCTCAAAGCCAAAGGAAGTGCAAAACATGATTGTTTTTTCTCTGTTTTCACAACTAATGTTATTTTTCCTCAATGGTAATAGAGTCCACTTACATTTTTAGGTCCTATGTTACAAAGACAGAAAGATTAGTTCATAGCAATAACTGTTTAGTTTGTGTCACTTTTTGTGTTTAGTTGCACCAGAGTCAAACTACTGAATGCACATCCTCCAAACAGGGTAACTCCAGATTTATGAGTTGAAAACAGCAGCTTAACTGTACTTACAGAAACAATAAAAACTGATTTAAATGCTTTCACTTAAAATGAAATAAATGCAGCACTTTTGTTTTTGTTGCTAAAACATTAACTACCTTGGTTTTTTCAACCTTGAGATTTTGAAGTATGAAAGAAAACCAATACATTTTGTAGTAGTTTTCAAGAACTTATTGTGGAGAATAGATCCATGTTTTGTCTCTTCTACACTTTCAAAGATATTTAAAAAGAGCAGACATTGTTTTAGTTAACGGAGGAAGAATGGGAGCCTCCTTTCTGCTAGCTGACCAGTAGTGTGCAGCAACAGGTGGGAAAAGGGATGCAGTCACGTTCTAGTTGACATTTCACCGAAGGGGATCTAATCTATCAGACCTGTTATCTGAAACTCTTTAAAAACCTTGTTACACGGGTTTTTACTGCAAAAACCCGTGTAACAAGGTTACACTGCAACCTTGTTACACGGTTGCAGTGTAACAACCGTGTAAAACACAAAATCTGACAATTCTTCTGACAATATTGAAGACAAATCTTCAATATGTTTGGTCTAGTTTCTAGTGCAAATATCTTACTAGACTTGAAATAAGACAAAACTGACTTACAAGTAACCTTTAAGCAAGAAATAGGAGCTTATTTTAAGATAATTTCACTTATCACAAGACATTTTCCCCATGATTATTTCACTTCCTCCAAGTAAGTGAAATAATCTGCCAATGGATCAATATTAAAGACTTATTGACATAAAACAAGCTTCTATAAATTGAAGACAAAACTTGTAAGTTTTGTCTTATTTCAAGTGAACTAATACATTTGCACTGGAAACTACACAAAAAATACTTTGTAAGATTTTGTGGTTTTGCACCTGATATTAACCCAATTTCTTAAATAGTCTCTTAGTACTGTTCATCAATTAGTACTGTTACTGTAATTCTCTATGACAGGGTAGCATTAAATGTTCTCCTGCATTACAGACCAGGCTTTCTTGTGTCTGTATGATCAGGGATAGTTGTGCTCATGTTGGGATTCAACCTTTTCATGCATAAAACGATAATGCCAAAGTTGTCAGCTAAGCTGGACGTCATAATTCTGAGCTGGAAGCAGAAACTTTTTCACATGTTTAGACCAAGATACAAGTATAAAGAGGCTCCAGAGGCCATGCTACGAATATTTACACACATATCTTAAATAAAATGCTCGGTGTGGCATTCCTCCTCAGGGGCCATGATGGCATTCTTCATGACAACGGCAGTGCAACACAACTGTGCCCTTGAGGGCCAGGCGCCCCCTCTGGGGGGAGCACTTCAGAAACACGACGGGGTCAATGGTCACCTCCCATCATCCTCTAGCAACCCGCCCTCCTCTCTCTCTCTCTCTCTCTCTCTGTGCCTTCAGATAGAGCAAGGAGAGAGAAAGAGGGAGTCTTGAAGCGAGCCCACTCAGTCCAGGCCTGGCAAACTGGGAGCTTTAGCCACAGGCGGTTCTGGCTGGGTCTCCAGCTCACACAGCTCCCCGCTGATCCTCCAAGGCCACGGCTGGATCAATACTTATAGTAGCGCGGATTCTTTTGGCACCCAAGTATAGCTGCGCAGCATTGCCCCAAGGTATGGGTCCGCTGAAGACAACAGCGAGTGCATGTGAGCAAAGTGGACCGAGTTTACTCACAAGGGCGATGAAATGCTTGGCATAAAACTGATGCTTCCAACAAGGATGTTGGAGTTTTTTGTTTGTTTGTTTTTTTTTTACCTCCCCCCTTATTTTGTTGCTGGGAATGATCAAAAATGCAATAATACATGCAGCTTTTTGTTGGACTCTTTTTATTCTAGGAGTGTCCCTGAAACAAATGTTGCTTTCATGGCTACTCGGTAAACACAATTAACAAATAATGTTTGGCTAAAATTGCAATAAAATTGTGCAGCGTATTTTCAGGGATAAATCCACTAGAATGGGTTATATGACAATCTTACAAAAAAACAAAAAAAACAAAAAAAAAAGACGCTGTTTGGATAATAAATTTACAAGCAACACTCTTCTGCCACCTGCTGGTTGAAAACCAAACCACCCTAAAAAAAAATATTTTTCAAAAAAGTACTATTAATACAGGTTACAGCTTCTTTGTTTTAAATAAACAACAACAAAAAAATCAGCATTACATCCACTTTGGCACATGTTGACCAAAAAGGGAAAAAGAATAAAATTATATATATATATATTAAAGGGTTTACTGTTAAAACCCTTTAACATGCAGCAGAATGCCCGTGTGCCATTTCTCCATTGTATTTTCTGAGGGGGGGAGGGCTATGAGGTTTAATGTAATGTAAACAAAAAGGTATTAGACTTTGGGCATTTACCTTTTCACAAAGCTGGTTGCTTGATTTTGGATAAAATAGTTTGCCTTAATAAATGATCATGATTTAAAGAAAGCATTTTCATTTACAAAATTTCTGATTGATATAGGACAGTAAAAAGGAGCATAAAAAAAATTATGGCAGCCAATTGAAACACTTTCTTCTTTCCTTAGTACATGAATGGTCATTTAACACAGATTTACATACATTGTCATTTTGGAAAACAACATTGTTAGTTATTGGAATTTAACTTTAATAATTTGAAAGAAATGTTTTAAGTTACTTTTAAAACTTTAACACTTTATTTGCCGGTGTGTGCATAAGACTGGCATGACACTGTCATAATCATGATAAAACATCTGTCATGAACATGAAGGAGTCTTTATGAATGTCTATGATAGTTGTCATGAAGTGTCATTCGATATATAATGACACTTTTAATGCAAAGTTGCTTTAAAAGTTGCATTAAAAGTCCCAAATTTGCACGATTTTGTAAATAATGACATTTAATGCAAAGTTGTCACTTTAAATGAACTTTCAATGCAATTTCTATAGCAACTTTGCATTAAAATTGTCATTACTTACTGAATGAAAATTCATGACAACAGTCATAGACATTCATAAAGAGTCCATCATGTTCACGACAGATGTTATGTCATGTTTTTGACAGTGTCATGTCAATGTTATGCACACCCCGTCAAATAAAGTGTCACTATACATTCAAGCTAATTTTCAGGCAAACTTGTTCAGCTGTGTGTTGTGTGTCTGGTCGTCTGAGTCTTGATTTCAGCTTTACCCTTCATATCATAGAGTTAAAACGTGACAGGAAGAACATAAGAGCAAAGATCCATTCTGCCTTGTATCAAAAGTGGACTAGCTGTGGTAGTATAATGATAGGGGGAATATTTTCTTGCTACACTCTTAGCCCTTTAGTATCACCTGAGCTTCATTTTAACTCCACAGTCCAACTAAGAGTTGCTGCTAACCACATCCATTCTTTTATGACCAAAGTATCCATCTTTTCATGAAGTCCTTGGATAGGAGCTCAAATCATCTCAAAGTGGTTTGGTAAATGTGAAACTGAGTACACTGTACCTCTCACTAAGCATCTTTGGGATGTGGTTGAACTGGATATTTACTTTATTGACCTCTTGCCAATATATCTATGTGTTGCTAACACATGAAATGGACAAAAATGTCTGTTAAAGCTACGTAAACTGAGTTCAACACAATGCTTTTGAATTCTCCGTAATAACAATTTTCTTTTGTTATACTCAGTGACTTTTTAGCTTTTAGTGAATCTCATACAACCAATGCAGCTTCTGTTTTGCATCCAGACTGCATATCCATGGACATCGTTAGAGAATGTGCAGATAAGATTGTAACTAGTAAGGTAATGGTTCATGAGAAAGTCAGTAGGACTTATCCACTAATAGATCTCCGGAGAGAAATCCTAATCCGCTAACAATATCTTCTTATCATATTACAAGTGAACTATGTTCAGAATGGGCTTTTCTATTCACAAATGAATACTAAGCCTTATGCTTACCTTTAAGCTTATTAGATTTGATCTGAAACAGTGCAGTATCAAGTATTTGCCCCGATGCAAGACTGATCAGAGATAATAATCCTTTCTGAGATTAGTTTTAATTTAACGGTCTACTGATTGCCATGACTTAATGTAAGAATTTTCATTATATAATTTTTTTTAAGATGGATAATTACATATCTGGAATTAAGTTAATTTCAATCAGGCTAGTAGATTTCTTACAATACGGTAAGACAGCAAATACACTGTAATCTGTTCGCTGAATGGCGCTTTTGTCATTCAGAAATGATCACAAGAGAGCTTGTAAGTAGCAAATGAAAGTCTGACATCTTCTCAAGGTGCTGATCAGAGATTAGTACTAATGCTCATCTCTATCGTTGTCTGCTTTCACAGAGATTAGATGATTTGAAAAAGATGAGTCCTCTCCACCAG
Source organism: Brachyrhaphis roseni (assembly GCA_903066815.1). Lineage (NCBI taxonomy): Eukaryota > Metazoa > Chordata > Actinopteri > Cyprinodontiformes > Poeciliidae > Brachyrhaphis > Brachyrhaphis roseni. Next base: position 70,901 of record CAEFZY010021480.1, on the reverse strand, counting down.
CTCCCCCCACCCTCCTCATCAGTTAGTCGCCCTCACTCATCCATCACTTTCTTGTGCTCACTCCTTCATGTTATCCATTTCTTTTCTTCTCTTTATCCCCTCCACTTGGGATGAGTAAGCTCTAAAAAGGGTTCCTAAACTCTTCCAGGATTCCAAGGGATTGTAGGAATGAATAGGTATTTTGGAAAAAATCCCCCTGCAGGTTTTTGTTGCCTCCATACACATGGTTTTGGGAACCTTTTATTTTCCGTAACATTAGTGAAAGAGAAATTCCTCCAATGAGTTTTAACCAAGTTGTAATGCTATTATCCATCATACTTATTGACAATGAAGGAAATAAAAGGCGGCCATCTATTTGAAGTTTTCCTCCCACCCCCAAAGAATAAAATGAATAACTTTAATCTTTTGAGAGATGTGCATTATTGACCAGGGCCTTCCTTTATAAAACTTTTCATTATGCAATACAAAATGTCCCTGTATTATCAATCAGTTTTACATCCTCACCTAAAATTATTATATATCCAGACAAAGATTAAGAAATTAGAAACTCTTACTCTTTTGCTTGAAGATTTCTCAGGACTTCTTTTGTTTTTATGATGCCTGCTTTTTAATCAAAACTCCTGTTTATGTAATCGGTGTGTAAGAATGGCGTTCTTTTGTTGCAATCATCATTCTTTTGGGTTCATTTAATTTAGCATGGATGTGCTTCTCAACAGCCATACCCTTCCATGAAGTCACTATGAGAGATGTGATGTCATGGTCAATTAGTTGCTTAATGGGGTACCTCTTAGGAATTGAAGTATTTTTGAAGGATCTTCCCTTGAAGCTTTTTACGAGATGTTACTTGGTGTTAGGGTTGAACAGTGGTGAAAACACAATTAATATGTTCTGACATTTTAGCGTCTAGATTTGATCAGTGTTTTATCAGATAGAGTTTTCAAGTTATTTAACTTTACAAGAAAAACAAGTGATTCACCTCAGCCTTGTCCACTGTGAAACAGCAATTGCTCCTAAACCAGCCCAGTCGATACTTTTAATTCAGATTTTTTATTTTTATTTTTTGAGTAATCCAGGGCTAGATTTGCTGGACTATTCAATTATAGCAAGTTGTCCACGTCCCAAAGCAGCAAAGCAAAACATTTGTTTGTATCACGAATCCAAAGACTTTTTCCCCAAAGATCTTGTGGATCATCAAGATGTTTATTTATTTTTTTTTTTTTTACAAACATGGTGTTCTTTTTATTAAACAGTGGTTTTCGTTTAGGAAGTTTTTCACTTGGGCCATTTTTTGCCAAATCTCCCTCTTATTGTTGAATCATGAACACTGACCTGATGTGAGGCCTGCAACGTTGTTTTGTGACTTCCTGGATGAGTTGTGGATACAGTCCTGCAGTGATTTTAGAGGGTCAACCAGTTTTCTGGAGATTCAACACTGTTCTTTGTGTCCATGTGTTCATAACAGCTCTCACTATTGTTTGTTGGAGTCTTTGTACCCTTTTCCAGACCAATATTTGTCAATGACTTTGTTTCTGGTCTGCCATGATATGTTGCATTTTAAGATATTGTAGCCTACTTTGTGTTGCCAGACAGGTTCTGTTTTAAGGACTTCTTGATTCTGCATGTCTGGTTCTGGGTCATGGAAATTAACTTGCCACTCAGAAATTGTGTTTCCCTTAAATTAAATTATTCAATCAAATGGTGATTTTTTAATTTTTTATTTCTTTATATATATTAATTTTTTAACATAAACCAGAACTTAGAGGCATCATCTGCGCTCTGATTTTTGACAAGTTTTGACTTCATCTTCATCTTTAGTAATTATATTATACTATCATTTAAAACTTATTTGCTGACTTTCAGAGGTTAATTCATAAATGTTTCTCTGTTCTCTTTATGTGCAAAAAACATTTTTTTTATTAATTCATAATGATTAAGAAGTATTCATACTAAACAGTGTTCTTGTCAATGTGCTTTTTCTGTCTGTGCTTTTAAAAATGAAGATGCCAAATGGAGATGTCCGTAGCAGAAAATACTTAATCTGAAATGACTCTAATTGATATTGGTTGACAAAAATATCTTGATCAGATATCCCTTCTTTCAAATCGAATTATTGTGAAAAAAAAAATGGTGTGATATTCCTGTGAGTTTTTCCAGCTGCACTGGATTGCAGTTTCTAAACAGGTGCACTTCTTCTGCCCCCGTCTGTTTGTGACACACTGAAGCCTCGCCGATCCCTCTCACTTGCAACAGTCTCTAATTTCAGGCACAAAATCTGACTCTGCTTTGAAATACAGCTTTTGGAGTTTTGCCAGCTTCATCTTGCGCTGCTTAATTCTCTGTTTCACCTTCTCAGATAATGACAGGATTTCGTATTGACTGCCGAAACTGCTCTTACCTCAGCTCTTGTTTCATTACATGGCGTCGGCGTGTGTTCAATAGGGCGCTACACAAGTTTGATTCACGATTGTTCCACACTGCTTGTTATTATTGCAGCATCAAAGCCAGACTTGGTAAACACATTTGCATTTTAATGACTGATATAGATTGTTCTCCAGCTCAATACCGCCAGCTACCCACAGCCCTCCCCGAGCCACTTTGATTAGAGGTGGGCTGCTTCCAGTCTAGTTTAAACCTCCTACAACGTGACACAACCTCATAGAAACTACAGTAGGTGACAATTGGAATGCAGATGTGGTACCCAGAATCATAGAGGACTGATTTATTTTGAAGTGCCAGTATCATGGCCTATCAGCTCTGCTGATAGTCCTAATGCCATAATTAGCTTAATAACTGGGTTAATTTATTCACATTTTGCAACTGTGGGGTAATGTTAATGCAGAGACACTGAGCAATTGAAAATATCTCAGAACCCAAATGGATGTCATCAGAACAGCAGTCTGCCGATGACAAGTGATAGTTTGAGGAGGCAGATCATTTCAGTGTCCCCAACTCATGTTTTCTTCCCTGCCACCTGCAGAGGATGATGCTTCTCATTAAGGAGAGTTTGCCTCTGTGGGCATGTAATCTGATGCAAATTAGAGCAACAGACTGCCAAATGACTGCAGTGATGCTGCCATAGAGCTGCTGAAGCAGGTAACTCGGCCAACCTACTGTACCTACTGTAGAGCACCACTGTTTGTGGGGGATTTTTCCTCAAGAACCGATGTTGTTTTTTTTATTAGTTTGTTTTGAGGAAACACTGATCACATTGATCTTAAATGAGGAAAAGAAGCACATAAAGCACCAACAAATGCTTGTTGGGTTTTCTAACAAGAATTTGGAGTTTCAGAGATGAAAACACACATAAACACACCGTGGCTAGAAAGTGTGTGTTGATTTTTGTGTAGTACTTCTGTATTGTTACCTTTTAACATTTATTTTTAAATAGGATACATACAGTAAAATATGGACAAAACATCTGTTCAAATTGGTAACAAAAGGGTTTAACACTTTAAAGCCTAGTAGTTTTTTCATTTAACTTTAAGTGCCATCCTTTTTACTAAACAAAAAAGCTAGATTTTCTGTTTTATCACATACGTAGGTATCACACTAAGAGTTTAATGTACCAGTAATCATTTTAATTTGTTTTCTAACCAACTACATACTTTTTGTACATCTGAACCAAAGGATATTACCAATTTAAACAGGATTTCCATTTTTTATTACTTATTCTTTCTCTGTTTATTTCCAATTTACATAAATTGTGTGTGTTATCAACAGGTTTACTTGAGATCTCAGGTCGAAACAAATAAGGGTTATAATTTCTTTCATCAACTGGCAAGATAATAGATGGTCTTTTGTGTGACGATACTTATGTTTTTGTCTTTCCTGCAGAGTAAAGCCACGGCAAAAATGTTTGCCTTTAAAACTGCTAATTCGAAGCATATAGCAATAGGTTCTGGAGTGGTAACGCTGGATTTGTTCGCTACGACACTTTTTTTCTGATTTGAAATATTAGTTTAGTAGTTTAGAAAGCTACTAACACTTTGTGTACGTTGTAATTGGGGCATTGACTAAATATTTATTAATTTATCTGTTAGCTGAAAGATGTTTGCAGTTGTTTTGGTTCAATCAGGCATCAAAATCTGAAGATTTTTTAAGTTGCCTAGTGCAAATTGGGAAAAGTTTCTAGAAAAAAAAATATGTATGACTTTCTCATTACTGTCAGAACATGTCAACAGCTCAATTAGTTTCTTTTAAGAAATCTGTTCATTGTGTGGTTATCTATTGGTGGTTTGACCAGTTGTAGTTTTTTTTTTAAATTTTCACATAAAATTATGACATATTGTCCAAAATCCTAAAGGCACCAAAATAATTTACGCAAAATCTGACGCTGAGTCAGCTCTCCAAAGTCCTTGTTGAAGGAAAAAAAAAAAAAAAAAGCAACATAAAGTATCCCCAATGGCATGTCACACCTCTAGTTCATACACCCTGCGCATTATGCCATGTTGCCTTCATGGTATGAAATCGAGGTATGAATTTGCCCTCTTATCTTTCAAAGGGTTTAAGTCTGTGACAGAACTGTGACAATAATAATAATAATAATAATAATAATAATAATAATAATAATAATAATAGTAATGATAATATTGGAGGAAGTGGGTTGCGGTCTAAGAAAGAAATTCAAATGATTGACCAATCTCTTATCCAATCACTTGGATAAGAGATTGTCAAGGCTCCTTCCAAGAGATGTGGGACAAAAAGCACTGTCTTTGTATATTTTCGTTCTTTTTCTCACCTTGTAGCATTTTTCAAGGACGGTAATTTCTGTATCTTGGAAGAAATGATGTGAGCAAATATCTCCTTTAACCATCCAGTCACCTCTGAGATCCTGCTGAATGCGCGCCGAAACACGAAAACCGTTTTCCGACAGCAAATTATGTCAGAACCGATGATTTCTCACAAACACAGCCGTGTTTCTGTACGGTTAAAATAAAATGGATTTTGTCTGAAGATGGGCAAGTTTAAAATGCAGGTGTTCCTGTTTCAAATGCAGAATTTCTTTTTCATTGCTTTTTCTTTGTGAATAATATTGGCGGAGCTGTTGTCACTTCACAATAGTTGACAGACTAGAGGATGAGAGAAGGGCAGCAGGGGAGTCTCTAATTTATCTGTTTGTCTGTGTTTTCCTCCCCGACACAAGAAGGGGAAGGAGGCTGTAACAGGGACCCGCTCCACAGGGGAGAGTTGTGTTTAGTGGTGGCATTGATTTTATAAAAGGTTGCACAGTGGTAGCCCTGTCAGATTTAAGTTTCACCAAAGTGTGTCACACCGTCAAACTAATTGCACCTTTTTGTAATCCCAAATCCATGGGAAAAAAAGACAATATGCAGGGATATGCTGTTGCATCTTCACCTTTAACTGCGTCTGTCTTTCTTTTTTTTTTTCTCACAAGAAAATGAGATTTTACTTGGAATAACTGTTTTGCCATGTTCATTAAATATTTTCCTCATCACGTTTTAACTTTTCAAGATTTGAATGGCAGGAAGGCATCAATCGGTTACATGTTTCGCTCAGATATGTGTCCTTTATGTACCTTGGAGGAAGATCTCTGTGCTGTGACAGTTTTTACAAATGGAACCCAAATGTAATTTTTTTTTTTTTTTTTTTGTAAAACTGGAAGACTGAAGAAGTGAAATGTTCTGCTTTGAGGGATTACAAAAGGAAAGAAGAAGAAAGACGTAGCAAGGAGATGAACTGGTGATGGAGTTAATTTAATTCTTACATCGCAGGAAAAAGTGTGTCACCAGCAGTCTGCCTTCTGAATCCATCTTCTCCGTGGTTCAGGTGTAAATGTCTAAGCATCCTTAGCCACAGTTACCAAGATTTACAGTCTCGATCTTTGTGGTGTTAATTTCAGGCAACGTCTGAATTTTACCATCATTTGTTCAGGGGACATATTCATATTAATGAATGTTTGTTTGTAAAAACATGTGTGAGAAACACATGGAAGACAGCTGGTGCAAGCATCTATTATTCCCGACAGAAATGCATTTTCAGTGTCTGTATTCTGTCACTCATTAGGCACTAATCATTGGCAAATCCACTTGCCTTCTAGCGAGCGCGTCGCACTGTATTCCCTGTCAATTATATTTCTCTCTTTCTGCATCATGTTCCGGTTTCTTTTTCTCTACCTCTTTTCTTTTTTTGAATGCCGACTTCCTCAAAGCTCCTCTGTCCACCCGCTGAGCCACATGACACACAAAAAAAAACTCTTGGGAAGATCATTTTATCTTACTCTTGATTGCCAGATAATTATCAGTTAATTATTTAGAGCCTTAAATTAATTTGCTAAAAATAGTCTCTGTGCCTCTGTGCTGCCAGTGGAGACGGCTCCATTATTCCTCTCTCCCCAGTCTGCATCTCTCCGTTCTTCGCTCCAAGACTTTGACAACTCTCATGCAACTCGTGTCAGACTGTAATCTAATAAAGAACAGGGTTGTTCAGTTGTATTTAAATGGGAAGCAGTTTTTTGAGAGGACATGCTCAGATTGTGTGACATTGCCATTGTTATCTCCACCATAGCTTCACCTGGGAATTGGATGCAGTTGCACCCTGTCAGTGAGGGACAGCGATGATATACTGAATTGCATTTTAGTTTCCAACAACAACCTCAGGTTCTCCATCCACAGATTTTTTCAGTGGACGATTTGTGGCTCACTATTTGTGGATTTTTCTGTGACTCCAAATTATTCGCAGAAAATTTGCCAATTAACTTTTTTTCCCCCCTCGTAGAGCATATCGAAAATATTCTAAGAAAAATGCAACTTGGGAAGCTGAGAGTAGTCTCTAGACAGTTTCTACAGTGCGTATTAAAGCACATTAAGGTATATTAAAATAGGCAGTTATGAGCGTTTTTAGAGGGGGTCTCATGTATTTGCTGCTTTCAGCTATTCACAGGTGGTTGTGGTCCCTAACCCTTGTAAATACCAAGAGTCCACTGTTCTTTTTTATTACTTATATTCATTTGTTTTGGTTCTGAACTGTTTTTAGGCCCGTTAGCGCTTATTAAATAGTAGATTCTGACCCTCTCAGCAACCTTTTGCTGGGTTCTATTAAAGCACATTCTTGATTGTACAGGTCTGGCAGTAATCAACCTTGGGTATGACTACAGAAACTTAAGTCATTTGTCCCAAAAAGGTTGTAAATGTCAGTTCATGATTCAGCAAGAGAGTGATTATACTTTTCACACAATGCTTCATTGGGAACTTTTTTCCCTTAATATATGAAATCATATATTAAAAACCTTTATTTATTCGCATATTTGTCTGGTATTGAGAAACGTGGCACAAAAATTCCTGGTCGACCTTGCTAGGCCACTACTGTTTATAATACACCGAATGTAACATCCTAATAAGTTGTCAGTAGAGGTATAATGATGTGACGTTTTTGCAAAAACAACTTTTACATAACCATTAACAGTATAAATATTTCATTATTAAACAGTTTTTAATTTAGCCTACTGTAGTACAGAATAATCAGTTTCAGGTTTTATCATTATATATTTTTGAACTAGGAATTATCAAATTCAGGCTAGAGTCCTTAAAAAAAACAAAGAGGACACTCCAAATCAAATCCTATTTTTAGTGTTTAGTTCACTCTGTTAATGCAAGATGGCTGCTCAAAATCTACTTCCTTTTGTACTTCAAAATAAGAGTCCTGAACATTCAAGGCATAAAGCCTAGATCTCTCAGAGCTCATAAAACTAATAATATATGTACTGACCTCATACTGATAGAGGGCATATTAAGATGTCAAAAGAAATTAATGGTCAATTTGTGTTGATATCTAAGTGTCAATAATAGACATATATTTTCCAGACATTTTTGTACCCCAGAATCTAACTGCTTAATAACAGTCATTGTCGCTTGTCGATCCTCCTTTTAGCCACGCTTGTTTCCATATTTCAGTTAGAACACATTACTGACTCGGCATGTTTGTTGTGATATTCTTGAGTGAAAGAAATCTTCTTTTTACCTCCCCCTCCTTTACTCTCAGGACACTTCATTAGGCTGACAGTCTTGTGAACAAAGAAATGTGCTGTAAGTGGTCTTATAATGGGATTCATTGGCTTAAAGAATCGAAATTTACCCCCTCCTTACCCCCCCTCTGCAGAGGCACACAAACACACGCGCACGCAGGGAACCGGGGGCCAAGCAGGCCGACCTGCTGAATGGGTTTGTGCTGTGGTAATGATAAGGCTATTGAATGGAGCTGTACTCTGTCACGGTAGCTGCTGGGGCAGTGGTCTGACTGAAGGAATCTGATCAATATTGCCTCTCTCCCTCTTTCTTTCTTCTTTGTTTCTTTTGCAGGCCATCTTTTATCACTCCTGGTGCAATCCTTTCTCTATTCACAAGCTGGGGGGAAAAAAAAGGTCTTATCCTATAATTAACTAGTTGTACTTGGAGATAAAGTTTAGGTCATTATTATCAGTCAGTGAGAAAAGACTGATTCCTTTTGCCTTGGTTATAAGAAGAGATGGTATTGTACAAATAAACAAATAATTCAATATTGAATTTTATTTTATCTTACCAATTTATGCACAAAGTACTGACACAGGCCTTGGTAGATGTCAAATGCCTCCTCTTTTCACTAACAAGTGACTTGGATTCATCAGTCTTTGTTATGTGTTGTGAATTAATTTTATACATCAGCTAGCCTTTGCTCTTATTCCCACATACAAGCTCTTCATTTTATTGCCGGGTCACAGTATTTAAAATCTAAAAATATAATTTACATTAAATGAAGATATTCAACAATGGTTCATGTTTTGATCACAAGGTTGAATAAGACGAGCATGAAGGCTAGAGTTTTATGTTTTTATATCCAATCCACTTGATTTAATTTTTAATGTTAGATACAGTGCAATACATTAATTTAAATGTTACTTTGTTGCAAACCTTCTTATCTAATATCATTTGAAAAGCTTATTTGTAGGCTTTTATAGTTTAACCTTTGCTCATGTGCTTTTATAAATATATAACTTGATGAAAAGCTTGTAAATACTCATAATGGCAGTTAATGTGAAAGTCTTTTAGTGTTGTATTTGAATTATTAATTTTCAGAGTAAAATAATCATATAGCAATCAATTTAATATTTTAGCTGTTTGGCTAAATATTCATAGGTCATTTATTTGTTTGATTCGATTGATAATTATAATGTTTGCCATGTATGTAGAAAACAATCCAAAATAAGATCAAAACCTGTCAACCGCTTCATTTTTAAAACATTTTGAAATTATTTGTTCTTTCTGAACTATAATTTTAGCCATCCAAATGGTAAAAAATTTGAGTAAACCTTGAAATAGTGACTAATCCATAGATCATCATGGTTGTGAAATATCTGCTTTAGCTGCAGTCAGCTGCTTGCAAAAGTTTAATGAAGGCTTGTTAAATTTAAATTCAGTTTGAACAATGAAGCACAAATATTCAGAAACAAAGCAGAAAAGACAAAAAACAACAAAGAATGCAGGCCAGTCATTGTGATTCATCTCTGTCATTGTTGCATCCAGCTACACAGGCGTTGGATGTGCCAGAAAAGAAGTAAATACCATATGCAATACTCAAGGAAATATCTATATAATCCCTGAGCAACATGACAGAACAAGCACTTTAAATTGATGGGGCTGCAAAGAACAACCTGGCTTGCCTCCCGAGTAGAAACTCTGTTGTTCAGTGATATTATGATTTGCTGTGAACCATGAGAAGAGGAAGACCCAGGTCAAATTAGGTATAACAAGATACCATTAGAAGCCAAATTTAGAACTATATGTTTTCTTTATTATAGGATTGCACTCATTCTCCCATCATATTTAACAAGGCTGATAGAGGTATTTATTGGACAACATAAAAACTACTTACGGATGTTTGTTTTTTTTAAACACATTAAACGTGACATTTGTGCATGCTGCTTCAAATATGCATGTTGAAATCTGTAAAAAAAAAAAAAAAAAAAAAAAAAAAAAAACTGTCTACAAGCTGTCCACAAAACACCACCTCTTGGAAGTCATTGTAATGTTAGGTAGGAATTGATGTTTACCGATCACATCAAGGGGAACAAGAGACTTGACCTTTTAAAATTTGACAAGTGTGAATGTTGTAAACACAGAGGATTTGCCCCGTCCTGAAGATGCTGTGCGGAAATTATAAAACAGACACATGCTTATTTCTGTGTCATTAGATCACTTTGTTCCAAGCTCAAGAAAAGGAAGTAATCATAAATGGTTATCAAGGAAAACGTATGTGGGGGTGTGGGTACGTGTGTGTGCTTCACAATATCATGTCAGAACTGACAGAAAATTATTTTTCTGACTGCCTATTTTAAACAGCCTATCCATGATTCAACAGGTCATCCCCACGGTCCTAATCCTCTCATTCCTAATTTATATACTGTCTTTTCCTTTATGAGATGTAGTCATTACATCCACCAGTTTCCCCCTCACTGAGTTGTTAAAACACCAGCTGGGTGCTTTAGTGAAGAGCTTTGAATGCCTAAGCAGAAGCAACCTTCCTCTCTGCACGTATAAATATTTCAGGGACAGATGGGCAGAATAAATTGACAGTAAAATTGACATTAAATCTGCCTTCTAATTTCCAGAGAAAGAAGAGGTAGAGGCTGTAGGTGAGAAGATGATGAGGACTTACGAGGGGATAAAAATCTAAACTCCTCTGTCAAAGCAGGAAATATAACTTGCTGAACCTGTCAGGAGTGGAAAATATTTTCTTAATTTTATTTGCACACAGGTCTGCAGGTTCTTCTGCTGTTTTTTTTTTTGTAAAGTTTAGACTTCCAAACAACATTGAACAACATCAGTAAGGCGTACTGTCACCACGACTGTAACACTGTGCATATAGCTAACCTGAAGTGCCATATGGTTTGTTGCACAGAGCCATCTGGGAAGTCGTTTGAGGAAAGCGGTAAAGGACAGGTACTTTCAAACAGTGCTTGGCAGGTTATCGGATGAACCACCTGTCTATAACCTTCTTCCATGACTGAATCTTAACAATGTACCACACATCAACGGAGCATGACAAGTTGATCCAGATTGGATGCTTATTGGCTTAAAAGTTTTTTAACCTGAGGATATTGTCAAAATTATGAAGATTAACTGTTAGAACCAAATTGTTTTTACAGTGGGGAAAATAAGTTTTTAATACAGGGCTGATTTTCCAAGTTTTGTGACTTACAAAAATTGGGGGAGTTATATAATTTTCATTGTATGTACACCTCAAATGGGAAATAACATTGTGTTATTTTAAATAATTAGAAAGAAATAAGTATTTGATACATCAGAAAAATAGAACTTCATATTTGGTACAGAAATCTTTGTTTTCCTTTCCGGAGGCCAGATGTTCCCTGTAGTCCTTGATCAGGTTTTCACAAGACGCAGCAATGGATGTGTACATTTATTGGCTCACTATTTCTTGCAATAAAATCCAAATTATTTATGATGTAAAAATTGTATTTTATTGTTAACTGTATTGTTGTAACTGGAATGATATTTTCATATGTCTCAATTCAATTTAAGCTGGGTAAAACTCAACAAATTGGCAGTTTATCAAATACTTATTTTTTCCCCACTGAATATATTATTTATATATATTCTCTCTAATGCTACTTTACATTGATGTTGCATTGATATATTTTCTGTGGTATATTTTCTTCACCATCAACTGCACTTCAATAATGAAAAAGTAGTTGTTTAATTAAGTTCTCATTCCTATTGCAGAATTATATAAGAATACTAAGCATTTGAAATGCTTAAATTATTATATAAAAAATTCCTTATATCTATTTTTTCTGTAACACCAGGCGACATGAGTATCTTGCAATGATCAGCAGCCACATTCTGCATTAGGGAATTAATGAGCAAAACTGTTTGATTTAGATCCAACATGAAGTTGTGGGCATAGCAAGCTATGCCCACAACTTCATGTTGTTTTCATTGTTATGAAAAAAAAAAAAAAAAGATTTTTGCAGTTTTTGTTAAATTTTCTGCCTAAATCATTTTTACTCCAAAGCTGCAGAGTCTTCTATTGTAATGTCCACTATCGTTTCTGCCTTAAGGGACAATCTTCCTCGGTTATTCAGTGCATCAAGCTCTGGCTCACAGTGCAATACTTTGTACAATATTGGATGGATTGTAGTGGTATTGAGTTCATACACTGAGTTTTCCCACAGATTGAATAGTTGTGATTTTTCTGCTCTTGTGACATGATACCGACTACCAACAGCAGGTGAGAAAAGGGAAGATTTTCATTTGCAGGAGAAAATGTCTTCCATTTCCTTTCCAGAAATTTAGCCTTAGGCTAGCTCTAATTTTCTGTGTAAATGTTGGTTTAGCACGTATTAAATTGCAGGATGATTGCTTTGTTTTTTATGACTCTTGAATTAATTTAAAGCTGAAGTAATTTGTTTTCTTACAAAGCAAGCTTGCTTGGTAGAATCATTCACAGTATTGTTTACTATGATTCAGATCAATGAATTTATATTAATAATCTCTGTCACTTTAATCCATTACGTCAGGTCATTTCTCAGTGTGTTTGCTTTCCTACGCTCACTTTTAACTTTCCTTTGCTAGAACACTGAAAACACCAGAAAAACACCAAAACAAAAGAGTTTGGTATCTATTTCAACCTCTTGTGTTTATTTTAAGAAGAAAAATAAACTATGTAAAATATATCATTTTACATCATGAATATATCATGATGTAAAATGATATATTCCATCAGACATACAGTGCTAAGTCTCTGCCATGGCTCTGTACTCCATTCCTTCATCCTCTTCTCAGTCAACATGATGGCTTGTGTCCAGTCAGTGGGCAGTCTTGGTGTAATTTGGCCCAGAGGGGCTGCTGGCAGTAGGTGGGGGGATAAAGGGAGCAGGGATAGTGGGGTTTGGAGTAAAGCAGGCTTAGTGTGGGGCCCTGGATGGAGTGGCCAGTGAGCACATATGAAAAGCATTAAATAAACATTAATGGAACTAGGTTACAGGAGACTTATTAGCAAGGCTTTTTGGGCCCCCACTGTAGGGTTTTATGTCGCACTTTAATAACTCTCTCATGCACACAGGTAAACAAACCAGGTAATTTATTGCCATCCTCATAGGTGGCCAATGTGAACACAGTTTTTACTTTGCTGTGGTCCATAAATTGATTTTTCTCTGTTTTTTATCATGTGAATGAATAGCGTGTGCCTCCAAAAAGAAGACTACAAATCTGATTTGGATCCAGTTTTGATGTCAGTTTGTGATGTTAAAAATGAGTGTGCCTAATCGCAGCTTAGTAATTTCAACATACCCTTTTCTGGCATATCAAAAAGATAAATAGTGACTGATTAAAATGCAGTAATGAGGACTCTGGGGCAGGACAAAAACCTAAATCTGGATTTTACAAGGACAGAAAGTAACTGGAGTTCATAGCGAGTAGAAAGAAAGACAGAGCAGAGCCCTGAATCTGAAAAAGATTTTATTACCTGACTATATCTAATGCAAATTGCTGAATGCTATTACTAATGCATTTCTTTGGAATTTTATTGGAATTTAATTAGATCAACATAAAGTAGAGCATAAATGTGAAGTAATTTTTTTTTCAAGGATTTTGAAATTTTTAAAATAATAATAATAAAAGTACATTTCATAATTGTTTTTCTTTAATTTCTGAAGAGGATCTTAGGACCCCAACCTTGTTGACTTATTGCAACAATTGGGGTCCCATCCCTCTTTGAGAACTGCTGCCTTATGATTCTTACCACTTTGCTTTTGGCAATGGCTTTATTTTGTCATTCTTTCTAAAGATCAAATTTGTGGTTGGGAAAAAGTATAACAATGTCACTTGAGCTGTGAATTTCTGCAGCTCCTCCAGAGTCACCTCCTCTTTTGACTTCTATTGGTAATTTGATTGAGCTGGATTTTAATTAGTGGAATCAGAGTAAAGAGGGTTTGAATGCTAAATGCATTTCACACTTTATATCATTTTAATTTTTGAACCATGCATCATTTTCCGCTTCACAGCTAAGTGCTACTTATCTTGTGTTGCATACAATAGAAAATGGAAATGTTTTTAAAGCAGAGTGGCAGCTTTAGATCCTCATCAATGTTTGCTACATGGAGCCACTTCAGCCTCAGAGCTGTTGTCCTTCTCTGCCTTGGTGGGGTTTAATGCAGGGCAAGCTGTCCTCCTGTGAGGACAGCCTGAAGAGAAGAGCAAAGACTGACAAACAGGGTTGGGGGGCAACCAAAGACTGCCTAATGCCTTACCTCGTGACCCGGCGTGCCCACTCCAAGCCCAAGTGGTGTGAATATGAGACCTGGTTCAGACAGAATACTTGTGTAAGTCCACTCTGAGCAGGAAAGAGGGGATTTGTTGTCTGAAAGCGAGAATTGAATGGAGAGAATATCAAGTGAGGGTGTAGAAAGAGAATTATAATGAGTTTTTTCCTTTGACTGAGACAGGATGTAAAAACAGGCAAGTAAAAGAAACAAAGAAAACAAAGGATCCTATAGCAAAAAGAAAGAAAAGTGTAATTGACAACCGGACAGTTAAAGAATGGTAGTTAGACAGTTAGACCTTACATTTTCAGTGTATATATATATATATATATATATATATATATATATATGTGTGTGTGTGAGTATGTTTGCCTTCTCATTCCGTTTTTGTATGCATGCTGGATGTCTGCTCCAGCGTGCAGGTTGTGTTGCTGCAGGATAGTGTGCGTCAGGCTCCATCAATATGACATGTCTTTGATGTGGAAATATGAAGAGCAAAAGCCCAGCCAGCTTCAGTCCAGTCCCCAGCGGGACACATCTACCACAGTGCCTACGTGGGCATTTCAGGGAGTGAGAAGAGAAGGGGAGCAAATCGGGGAAAATAAAACGTCCAGTGAGCCACAATCTACATCAGGCACCACAAGTAATTGAGTAAAATTTAAGTTTGGTAGCACCTTCCCTGAAATAAAAAAGATACAAGATTGCAATCATAAAAATCCTAACATACAGATAAATAACTGATGCCTTGTATGTGGCAATGCTACCTGACATCTATCACAGGACCTCGGTGACGAAGTAGAGCCCTGTGACTTTGAACCAGGATGTAGGGTTACGTTCAGGGAGCACAGAAATGCGACTCAAATCTGTTTGTTTCTTCTTTGGTTTATTTTTTTTGCTGATGTGGAACCCATATCTGACTTTTTCATGACAGTCTGACTGACCCATTTGAAGTATTTTCACCAGAACTAAAGTTGTGGTGAAAATATGTTATCTTCTATGTTTATCACCGAACTAAAGGAGTGATGAACATATTGTAAAGATTTAGTGGAAACATTGTAGTGGTGTGCATTATATTTTTTTTCTTTTTGATTTATTGACATGATTATGATGATAATTTTATGCACCCCCTTTTTTCATACGTTTTTAAACTATTTTTATTTATTTATTGTTTATCCTAACCTAATTTAGCTAAGTTTTTTAAAAAGGCTCTATATTTCTATGAAGTGCTAGCTGCATTTTAGATTCTAAAGAGTTATTTTTCCATTTACCCATAAAAAAAAATCACAACTCCAGTACTGCAAAACTCAAGAGTCCTTTTGATGTTGAAAAGATATGTTACTTTGGCAAAGTTTTACTTTCACATCCATCCGCTGGGGCTCTCTAGAAAAGAAGAGGCGATTGAGGGAGGTGTACAAAGGAAGAGATAACAGAGGTCTGACAGGAGCAATGGGGGTAAATCGCGTACAGGCAGACATGGATATAGAGAGACAGCAGAATAAGTCCATTCTCTGCCCAATGTTCTGACTGTCCCAGTGTGACCTCACAAAAAAAAATCCAACAAATCCACACCTCCTCCTCCACATGCACAAAACTCCAAAAAACACTTCTGCAATTGTGTGTCTTTGGATCAATGTAACATGTTTTGCACATGACCTCTTTGGTGAGTTTTTAGCTGGGGAAACAGAAAAATCCCAAATACAGCATTGATTATAAACTAGCAAAGCAGGACATGTTGGAAAGCTGCTGTGGCTGCTGTGGCCTCCACGCGATAATAGCAGGCTGTTCAAAAAGAACAATATCTTGATAACTGTTTGGCCCTGGTAATCGCAGGCCACATGCTGCCCCACCTGACCATGGACGTTGCCAAGGCGACTGTAAAAGAACACTAATTGCCTATAACTGCACCCAGACTCAGAAGCTGGGACCTTCGTAGGAGTAACACAAGCAAGCAGCAAAGTGTTGTCAAAGGATGGCCTTTAATAATCGGTTGACAGCAACAGCATCAATTTAGAACAGATTAAAGTGGAAAACACATAAGACAAACACATTTAATTAGATGAATTTTGTATTCTTAATCTTTAATTTTCATTGTTGCTCTTTATTTTGCATGCGCATCCAGCAATTCTTCTGGCATGAACACTAACACTCCCCATATAGACAAATACAGAGACTGATTTTGCACTCCCTGTCATCAGGTGGCGCTGCAGGTATTATACTTTACCTGCCCCAAATGAGACCTTGTTTTGCCTTATAGATATTTTCCATCTGTATTCCAATTTGTAGGACAATTTAAATGAATATAAATTAAATTCAGTAGCAGTTACACAAATAATAGATTTAAATTGTAAGAAGAACCTAAAGCTTCTTATAGCTTTGATATAAATTACATGTTTTTTTTTTTTTTTTCTGTTTTAAGGAAAAACAAGACAAGTGAGAGGAAAAATACTCCACCAAAAGTGCAATACTAAAAATACACTTTAAAATAGTATGGATTACATCGCATTCATAAACTTCACTTTTCTCAAATTCTTATCTGATATTGAACAGTAATTTTGGTTGACTGGTTAATCCTGCTAGTTCACTCCTCTAATATTGTCTTCTTATTCTGTGGATAACAACTTTCACAGCTAAATTGTTTCCCAGAAGCCTTAGAAGTAGCCTGTAACCCTTTCCAGACAGATATGATTTTTGTTTCTCATCTTGTTTAATTTCTTTAGATCAGATAATACAGGTGAGCGGATAGACTGAACACAGCATGCGGCTGAATGGTTGATGCTTACAGTTTAAGTGTAGCTTTACGGACAAACTGCACAATAAATTTTATATCATCCTTAACCCTAGCCCTATCTGATTGTAACACTGGTGTTATGACAGATTTACCAATATTTTAGTTTATCAATTTTTTAAATTCGATTACTCGATTAATCGTACGAATAATCGACAGGTTTCTCGATTTCTAAAATATTCATTTACAACAGCCCTACTTATCAGTTCTCATACAGATTAGTTGGTGCTAACTAATTTTTATAAAACACCCGAATATTGTGCTGAACTACGTGTTAACAAAAAAGAAATAAAAACATTTCATCATCATACTTTGCTGTTTAACATTGTGTGCCTGCAGACTGTCCGCCAGCTAAGCTGCACTGTACCCACATGAGTCGTGTGCTACTGTACGTGTGCACTCTATGGTTATAAGTGCTCTTAGCTGTTCACCTCACTTAGGATTGATGATTGTGGAGGCAGGATGAGTTTTGCTCTTGATGCAAGTGGTTGTTTATGAAGTTATGCCGTCTTTTTTTCCCCATCCTTGCGTTTGCGTGAGTTTCATGTTCATCCTTCATGAAAAATATAGCCAGCACCAATAACAACTATTGGCATAAATGCATAAAAAGCTGTAATTTCAGGAAGATCAGTATTAATGAAATTCCTTCTCAAGGTCTCCTTTTTTCCACGTTTGTGTCCTCTACATGTGTGTTCACGTAAATCTGCGCTGCATCGGTCTCATCCCGCTCAGGGTGGGAGTCTTGTAGTGCCCCAGTGCAGTCTCCATGAGGTCAATGGCTGCTGTGATAATGCTTAACTGATGCTGGCTGTCAATACTCATTCACTGGGAGAAAAGTCCTCCGCCTGTTCAGTAAATTACACAGTGCAACGTGAGCTGTGAGGTTCAAAACAACCTGACCCCACTGTTGTTGTGCGAAACAATAGAACAATGACTGCAATCAGCTTTTCCAGCAACCATCTGTGTCATGCTGCTGCCTACAAAACACCTTTCCATTACTTCAGGGCTGCCGCTATTAGCTCTCCTTGTCATTGACTCCAAAGTGAGATGAAGACCCTCCTTTATCCATTTTTTTTTCTTTCTTCTGCTGACCTTGACATAGGTGGATCTTAAAAATACGGTAGGGCAGCATGTGTGTGACATTTCCCTGCTGTTGCTGGTTACTATAGCATTTTATTGTCTGTGTTTGAGGCGTTGCATTTTCTATTTGCCTTGACTCCCCTTTTTTCACGGCTTCTCCAAACATTCTCGGGAGCAGTACGAGAAGCTGTCCACCATGCACAAGAACATGCAGAAGCTGTACGAGAGCATCGGCAGCTACTTCGCATTCGACCCCCACTCAGTCAGCGTGGAGGATTTCTTCGGAGAGCTGGCCAACTTCCGCTTCCTCTTCATGGTGAGTTTAAAACGACCGCACATGTACTCCGTTGCTATAAAGCAGACACACGGCGCCTAACAGCGGCCACCACCCACACATGCACATGCCTTTGCACTCGCTTGCTTGCACACATTGGGTGTTAGTGAAATGAGAGCTGTTTGCACATGCTCACATTTTCATCAAACTTTGCAGCAGGACCCCACAGATGGTGAAAAATTACAATGTTCTCATTGAGACTGAATGTTAAATTAGGATTACAATTAGAGGAGCATCCTAGTAAATTATAATAGGATGGAGAACTTAATTTTTCTCTAATTCATTTCAGGATGTGACTCTCATAAACACACTCTGATATATGAAACCCAGACTGAAGGGTGTGAACTGCAGAAATAAAAACTTGAAGTGACACTGCATGTGTAGAGAATCTTCTTCTGAACTAAACTACTGAAATAAATTAGCATTCGTTCTCATTTTATGGCCTCTTTTTATGGATTTTATAAAGGAAATGCTAAAAACAAATGACCTAACGAAGGCAGATTGAAGATTTCAATTTTTTTTGTCAGTAGTGTTCACCTCTCATGTGTAGTAAAGCCTTACATCTCAAAATCTCCTGACCCTGGTGTAATAACAGACCTTTTCTTACAAATTAAGATAACTTTAAGGCATCACCATTTCATCTCCTTTGTTATTTTTGTCATACTTGACAGACCATAAGTTAAGTCTGAAATAGAGCATTGAAAATAATTTTGTCCTACTGCAATTCCAGACGTCATCAATGTTTTGTTTCTTTCACTTGAGAAACAATCATTTCAGCTTGTCAACTTCAAAATACAAGAAGGTTTTCAGTCCAAAACAGTGCCACACTTTGTATTCAGACTTTATATTTCTAATATGGTTCTTGTAAGTTCTTTGAATGTGCTCAGGAAGAATGTAACAAGGCCCACCTGCTGTCATTTCCTTCCATATGTCATTTTTTTCTGTATCAAATACCTTTTTATTTGCAGATAGCTTTCCAGTGCTACAACAGACTATGAGGTTTTGAATAGTGTCGCTTTTCTGTTTCTTGTAAAAGCCGACAATTATTCAGGTGCCGGTGGACACAAAAGCAACTTCAGTTTTATTTGTTTTTTTTTTTTTTTCTTCTTCTACATTTTATATACTTTTGACTCAGTCAAATTGGGTCACTTTTCATTAATTTATTCTTCTCTCTTCTCTCACAGAAGTAATGTAATGTCCCCAACATTTAATAGATTATTTTATGTGCTGGTCTCTTAAATGGCAAAAATTCTGAAGATTTTGAATTTGTTTAAGGTTTTATTAATGTTCACAATGGATTCAGAGATGTACGCAAACCTTGAGTAACCAATTGAAGAAGTGTTTGCTGTTGTTAAAACCTTTAAGCTAAGGTTAAGTTTAATGATTTTTCTAATATCAGGGAAAAAATCCTGCTTTTATGGCTGGGAAAAAGCTTTATAATTTTTGACATTCGCTTAAAATTTGAGTTAAGAACGCTTTTACTCTAGAAGTGAAGCATTCCAGACAGACTCTGATGTTACTGGGTGTCTCAAATAAGCTAAACCAGGGGTGTCCAAAGTTCGGTCTTGGGGCCATTTGCGACCCTGGGAATGATTTTCTGCTGCCCTCGACAGCAATTCTGCAATAAAACAAATCTGGCCTATCTCTACCTGATGCAGATAAATACTTTAAAAAAAAATCTTTTACAGCGAGATTTTCAACAGATTTAAAATAAGAAAATGTTAGGTGCACCAGAAAATATTCCTCATTTATTAAACTGCTTTCTGTGTTAATCTCAATTTAAATTGAACCACAAACATCAAACAACTCGGCTGCCCCCATTGAGTCATCCAGCATTCTGTCTTCTCGTTTAATTTAAAAGACAGAATGACCCACATTCCATTGTTGTTCCTGAACTTAAACTAAAAGCTATTAAAAAGCTAGCCCACAATAACCCAAAAATTTGAAAACGCTCTGCCTGTCTCCTAATAACACACTCACAAAAGACCCTTTACATTCTTTTGATCTACAATCTCCTTCTAAAAATGTCTGTTTCATTCAACTGAATAAAATCTTGCACATTTAGTTTATTTTTGAGCTGATAAAATGAAAAAAAAAAAACAACACAAGAATATTTATTCAACTCCTTTCAACACTTTCTCAGTTTAAGCTGATGTTGAAGTTTCTTCGCTGTGGACAGTGATATTTGTGTTCAATCAGTTATGGTGTTTCTTGGGTTGTTCCTGAAATGAAACTTGGACAAAATCAGCCGTTTAAACTGGATAATTATCCCAAAGTCGCATGAAAGTTACGTTTATATTTATTCATTTGCTAAAAGTTATAACTGGAGGTGTTTTCAGTCAGAATACAGTCAGTGGTGCATTATTACATTTTGTATGTTCCTTTGCTAAAAATTAGACATTTTGTCAAAATTGGCTTTAAACAAGATCATTCAGATGCGTTCATTTGAACTCGGAGAAAAATGAATCGTTCATTGATGCAACAACCAGGTGCAAATTGAATTAGTAACGACAGAAGTAAAAATCTCCTGTTTTTCTCAGCAGTCTTCTAAACATGTATTTACCTGTCTTTGCCTCTCTGCCATCTCTCTTTCCCACCTGGCACCTCCCCTAAAGCTCCAGGTGACAGGATGATGACATCCTGTCCAGACGGTGTTCTCTTTTTCTTTTCGCAACCCGTTAATGTAAATGGAAAGGTCCCCTTGTCTGAATCCCTCTCGTTTTCTTACTCTGATCCTCGTGTGAAACCCGCTTCCCATTCTCTCTGATCAAAGTGCACGAGCGCACAACGCAGCACTCTCTGAAGGATTCCAGAGTTGCATATCTGTAAAAGAGGCATCTACTCAAGAAAATAAATTATTCTCTCAAGCAAATAGCTGGATATGAATATTTTATTGCCGATTTCCTGCTATGGTTAAGGGGATAGAAGTAAGTGGGATATAGTGTAGTTAATATATTCATACAAAAACAATCCTTTAATCACCACATTCCTCAGATATTATTTATAGTTTTTGGCGCTTCAGCTTTACTGACAGAAAGGATAATCCCATCTGCTTCCAGAGCACAAGAAATCAATGGTTGTTCCTATTTGAATGTTGTTTTTATTTTTCTTACCCTGTGAAACAACTAGGCTAACTCATTTTTACATCCAAAGAAGGTCTTATGCTTTATTCCTCTTTGACTTACGTCGACTCCTTCTTGATTGTGACAAATGGCAAATCAAATAAATGTGATGACTTGTCAGTGCACATGCTAGCTGGATTTAGCCTCTTGGAGCTCCTGGGGCGCCGCTGACATTTGTTTACTATTCTTTTAAAATGCGGAGATATGAAGTTGTTTGACTCGAACAAAACATCCTCGCTAAGTTCCTTCTCTGTTGCGCCGCCCTTTGTAACGCATTCACCGCACAAAGCATCGGCTGTATTAAAGAATTCCCTTGCAATACAGTCACCCTAAATTGCTTTTACTAAAAAGCGGAAGCTTAATGCACCCGACCGACATAAGGCATTTGAGCAAACGCATTGACAGACAGTTCTCACAGAACTGAATGTAACTGATAAGAGAATCCATTAACTCTATTTTCCTTCTGTTTCATTCTCCGTCTCTGCCTCACCCCCACCTCGTTTTTTCTTCCTTTTTTTTTTTTTTTTTTGAACCCAATAAAATATCATTTGAGCCAGTATTTGAGGAGTTCAACAATTAATTTAATGCTACTGCCATACTTTGAAATAGAGTATGGGTGAAATGCAATAGCAGGGAGAGTTATATGTAATCCTGACCAGGAGCATGAGGATGGGGAGTTTTTCTCTTTCATTAATGAGTTATCAAAGCACAGCAGATGGGCTGGGATGAGCAAGCAGTTTTCCTTGTTAATGAAGTGACTTTCTAATATGACCAAATCACAGAGAGTGGATCCATAGAGTAACAGGATGGAATATTTATGAGAAGGTTTTTAATATTTGTTGGTGCCATTTTTCACCTTATTTGATATAATCCTTATTTATTCCTTCAAAATATAAGAAGTAATCGCTGCTTTTAGACTCGGCTGATTCATCATCATGTTTATGTGATATATTTTCTTACTGTACAGCGACTTTGGAGGTCACCCGTCAATATGTGAGTACATGTATACAGCAGCAGAAGCCTCCCAGTCTGTAACCTATAACTTCTTGAAGCCATTTCACCCCACATCCTGGCACATGGTGCAGCAGATGGCCAATAAACACATTTGCTACTTAAAGCCCAGGCGTTGTAGTGTTTGTAAAATTCAAATGGGATATAGTGATGGCACCCTCTCTGTGTGAGATCATTGGTGCAACCGAGCAGTTGGAAATACTTATTACGCCCTCACTGGACCGGCAAACTCATTTGCATGGGAAGGGAACCATGCTGCGGGAGATGTGTTGTGTTGCGCAGGTCAAGGAGGAACAATACACACATTTTAGAAATTATAAAGACAACAGAGCCCGTCTGGGTATCATGGCCTTAGTAAAGAAGTACTGTGTTAGTATTTGGACAGCATTGCTGACAGCTGAATGCCAAATGGAACACATTTTGTTCTTACAAAATTTTACATTTCTCATTTTTTAAAATTTGCATAGCCAATATTTGATAGTGATGCATGCATAAATATTTGTTTCTAAAAACCAGAAGGACTTGGAAATACATTTTTGCTGGATGCAGTCATGCGTTTTGTAGCACTCACTCACACAAATCCAGGTTTCCAGGTCACAAGGTGTGTATAGTAAGTTCTGAATGTGCTAAAATGAACTGGGACTGGAAAAAGGGAGGCAACAAAGAGACGTCCTGGCCCAAAGCCCAAACTGTATCAAACTCTAGATAGACTTGCTGAACTCCTCATCCTGTCTGAAAATATCTAATGTTTCTACGAACTCCAAAAAGCTACATCTATAGAAAAACATTTGCCTAGTCTTCTTTACAAAATAGTTGAAAATGAAAGAATTTGGGAACATAAGTTGTCAAGTACTTCCACAGATTCTCAATTGATTTTCAATCTGGACTTTGACTGGGCCATTGTAACATGCTTAGATTCCATTGTAGCTCTTTATCTTAACTTTTTATTAACCCTATTATAAGTTTTCTCCACTTTTACTCAGGATTTAGCTCTATCCATGTCTCACCTATACTGCACCTTGGAAGGAAAATAATGCCAGGAGTATCAAACTCCATTCCTTAAACACAGATGTCCCACAACTTTTAGATGAGTCTCTGCTTCAACACATCTAAGTCAAATGATTAGGTCAATAAATGGTAATGGCAAATGGACTGAACTTACATTGTGCTTTTCAAGTCATTTAAATTAGAGCCACATTCACCTATTCACACTCACTAACACGCACACATTTATACACCAAGTAGTCAACTTGGGGTTAAGAGCCTTGCCCAGGGGCACAACAACATGTGACAGCTGAAGTCAAACCTAAAACCTTACAATTGCAAGATGACTACTCTACCCACACAGCCACAATTGCCCCTATATTAAAATCAAGAGCACAATTTAGTCGAACTTGACTGTTAATATATTTTTCTCCATTTGAATCAAGTTTGTTGAACTAAGGACACAACTATGAGTTTCTGGACTGGAGCTTAATACCCCCGATGTCATACTGTGTCAGTTTTATTTGCACCAACAAAGCTCTGCATCTCAACCAGAGTTCAATATTTTTTCTTATCTCACCAGAGGAACCATTTTCTACATGCATGCTGTGTTTTCTTTGGCACTGCAGATTCTCAGAGGGACAAACAGCAAAATACAAATACCAAAGGGGAAAAACCTTTCTCGTTTTCTCTTAAAATCACATTGTATGGTTTGGTTTAGTCCAGAATGCATTAGAGAAGTAACTGGACATTAATAGAGTCCATTGAGAAATATCTGAGCAGATATGCAAGATGTCAAATCAACCAATTTATTTATCAAGTCAAATTTCATTAGAATATTTTAATCTTGAACATCCTTCTACAATAAACGGAGCTGTCAGGAAAATTGAGCGTGATACAATCGATGTTTGCCTGAAGGAAATTTCAACCTGTCGCAGAGAACTGGAAAAGGGGCACAAAATAAACCACAGATGCAGAGCTTTGATAATTAGAGGTGTTATTTGATTAGAGCCGCTAAATTATGTATCGTAATCATGTTTACAGTCAGAATTAATTGTTTGTTTAGTATAAGTTTCGCCGACAGGACTTATGTACGTAATCTACATAATTTCTACCCTGATTTTATCCTGAATCGCTCCAGCAACGTTCATTTGGAAATGAGCTGAACCCTGTTGGTGGTTGGCTGTCAGAGCTGCTCATCATTTGGAGAAAATATGGAAGGTAAACGTTTTGTTGCTAATACAAAGCACAACTCTCATGCTGTTGAAAGCAGCGGTAGAGTGGATGCAATCAATATCCTGTGTAGGGGGCAGTAGTCTAATTTACTCAGCCTTGATGTGGTGATTAAATACAGGTTGATATGAGAGACGTCGCTGACTTGCAGTAGTTTGAGACAAGTAATCACAGTTTCACAACGCACACAATATTAATACTTTCCCTTTCTTCACTATCATTTTGTTTATTTCCAGTATTTAAACTTGATAATTTTTTTTTATCACAATTACTCCACCTCGCTCTTCTCTCTCTGTCTCTGCCGCCATCGCTGCCCTTGTCATCCATCAAGGAGGCGGTGACAACAAGGGCCCGTGTCCTTGGACATGTAGAAAAGCCCTGCTATTGACTGGCATGATGAGCCGCTCTTTCCTTGTTCCTTTCCCGCAATCCCCATAATCCCTCTGTCTTAGCTGCCAACACGGCGCACTCATCAGGACCACAGGGGCAGTGGATGGGGGGCCTGCTGTCGCCACATATTATATCACCGCTCAGAGAGGGTTATGCCTTCGCTTAAAGCTGCCCACATGGATGCATACGGGAGAGGGAACACCACAGATGAGACGAAGCATAAAGATGTAAATGGACTCCAACCTTAGCGCACATAATCGTATGGACTTACTAACATGAAGTATGACCTCCCACACGTGGAACCTCTGCTGCACCACAGGCATAGCATGCAACAGCATTTTGTTGTCTCCAAAGGTCACACAGTTGAATCTTATTCTCTCCTTGCAGCAGAACAAACTGACAGATTTGTACAGTGCTGAAGACATACGGTTTATTATCTCTCTATCCCGGGTTCCTTTCTGGCATTTCAGCTGGTGACCGCGGAGGAGATGGATGCTTTCTGAATGTTGGGCTCGCTACACGACTGCCACATGTTGCTTTCTCAATTAAATGTCTTTCCAGTGTTGTCTGAAGAATTATGCCTGCATTATGTTGTGCAGAGATTTTCAAAAGCGTTCAATTTGAACCTTTCCGTGTTTTGTCTCATTAGAGCCACAAAATTCAATGTATTTTAATTGGATTTTATGTTATTGACCAACTGAATGAGCATAATTAGCAAGTTGATACCTGTTTTTTGTTTTTATCTCTGGTCTTGGGATACAGCCTATTAGCATCAAGAAATATGAACGGTGCCCTTGGACATGCCAATAGCATGTCGAGTAGCACGGCGCCTAGTGTTTCAGCTTCCGAAGCTGCATTTTCTTTATAATATGTTAGATATTCCTTACAAAACATCCATGAATAGGTGAATTTTCCACATTCAGCAGAAGAATCTACATATACCGCACTGTGAACAGACGGGGTCTTCTGGGCCACTTTATGCAGTACGCTTAAATGTTAGCTAATTACTGAGAGTACCACGGTTTTTGATGCTCTGTGTCTGTATTATCTTTAGTGGCACTTTTTACAATTCTTAGAAGAAAAGTTGTAGAACTTTTGCTGGCAAATTTATTAAACTACAGCCAAGCTATAATGCTAAAATAGCAGACAAGTCAAGCAGCATTCTTTCATGAAAACTTGTTGACGTGGAAATAGGGATTATTTTTTATATATATCACGTAAGATATCTATGAAATACTTTGGAGTTTGTGTTATGTGATAAACTGCATAAAACCCAACGGCTATGAATACTTTTTGAAAGCACTGGTTATGTGTGAATGTCCTCATTCATGTAAGTTTGGCATTAAATCAGCTGCGGGACTGAAATCATGTACAGAAACCTCACTGATAGATAGGCTTATAATAAAAAAAAGGCCTATACACAGCAACAGATGCATTGTTTATTCCAGACGCTTATCTCTATCAAGCCAGTTACTGAATAAGAATTTGCTGATGGCATTCTGCTGCTCCTGTACACTATACAGTGTAGAAGATGATAAAAGAGTGAAGGTGGCAGAGCAACATTCTGATTTTATCTGTGTGTGTGTGTGTGTGTCTCATCAGGAAGCCATGAAGGAGAACCACAAGAAGAGAGAGATGGAGGAGAAGATCAAGAGAGCCAAGCTGGCGAAGGAGAAAGCTGAGCGAGAGAAGCAGGAGCGTCAGCAGAAGAAGAAGCAGCTGATTGACATGAACAAAGGTACGCTGCTTCTCTCCATGCTGCTGCCGAGACGGAGACGGGGAGTTCAGGGGACAAGAAGCACAAGGGTGGAGAGACGGTTTCATGGAGATTTGCTGCACACAGATTTGAACTCAGCCGCTGATACTAATGTAGAGAAGCAGGGGGAGGGAGCCCTTTATTTTAGTTTATTTTCAACTCTCATGTTTACAGTGCTTCCATAGCTCAGTCTGTGCTTCCAGTTAAAAGAGAGGTTATGCTAGAATTGGTATTTTCTACTTGTCCACATTCTGTAGACAAAAAACATTCTGCCCCTGCTGCATCTAAAAATTGAACACATTTTATTCAGTCATGCTTCCAGCTATTGGAAAGTAGTCACAAATAAACTCAAATATGTTTGCTTACAGAGACACATGCTGGAAAATACGGCCTGCATGTAAAGATAGGAAATTAAGCCCCGCATTATCGACTAAACTGAAGATTGCTGTGTAGATGGCAATCTCAACATGATCATTATGGCTCTGGTAGTTTACCATTCATTACATGGAAGCAATGTAAGGAAAAACAATAGTATAACAGTTTCCAGAAACGCTGTAATGACTCCTCTGTCCTGCAGCAACGGCAGCCAGTCGTGTATTGATCAGTGTGTGCTGCCATTGTTTCGCACGTGGAAGAAAAAAATACAGCGACAGAGGCTGATGCTTGTGTCTAGTTATGGCAATGACACTGAAGGAATTTCAAGCCTGGGAGGCCTTACAGGCAGTCAGTGCACTCTTTTGTCCATTATTTATTCATGTTTTTTGACTAACAGACTGGGATTTCCACACCAGTTTCTAAATGTCAGTGCTAGCCAAGGACCTCTCCATCGCCCAGCCTCATTGGGAAATATGACAAGACAGTCTCCAGCACGCCACAGACTCTCCAAGATAATTGATGCATGCTACAGTTCTTCTTCTCACTCTTTTTTTTTTTTTGTTCCCTGAGCAGAGACCTCTCTGAAAGCTCTACTTTCAATAATCCAACATGGCTGAGCTGAAGGAGGCTGTCTACCCCCTCTCTCTCTGTGTCTGGCAAACCAGATGGAGAAGGATGGAGAAGTGGTGCGATATTAAATATTTCTGCCAGAGCAGATTTTGATCTTGGTTTCTGAATGCCATAATATGACATTCAGAATGAATAAAACATGAGGATGACATGGGCAGCGTTGCCTGCAGCCTCCGAGATAGTGGGGGATTGTGCTGCGCACCGACACCTAGATTACTGGACTGTCTCGATGACGGTGACCTTGGAAAATTATGGAAAACTTGCTTTCTTAATCCAAGATGCACTCAGCATGACCAGCTTTTCTGCTGTCAAGGTTCTTACCTGGATGTTTTTTTTATTAAACCTAGAATAATTTCATGTATTTTTACTTGTTTCCAATGCGGAAGGCAATCTAACAAAAGCAGCGCTCTGTCAATGTGTCTGAGGAGTAGGAATTTAAGCTCCAACCAGAAACAGGTGGGAGTGTGTTCAACTTATTTGTTTGTCCTCACGCCCTCAGTTTCCTTTTGTTTGGAAGATGTAAACAGTGGCTCTCCTAGGTGTACACACCCTCAGATTTATGAGACCAGGTTTATGAGATGTAATAACAAGGCAACAAGGAGGAAAAATTAGCTTTTCTAATGTTAATTTATCACATATCCTTTACCTTGAAACTGAAATACCAAAATATCAGTGAGGGGGGAAGATATAAAAAATGAAATTAGATGCAGCGACCTGGTTGCGAAGGGAGTGCATCTTTAGACTAATTCTGGGTTGAGATTTACGATGAATTATTGTGAGCGTACGTTTTTGGATACACTCACCCTGAGTCTTGTTGTTACCACAGGTTGAGTAAAGCGCAAATCACTTGGGATGTGTGATTGATAGGAGTGCATCAGGGCGGGGCCGTGTACACATTTAGTTGTGTTTGTGGCAGTTTAACTTTTTCTATCTTACCAAACAGGCTAAGCTATTTATGCCTTGATGTAGACTATATCTTTATATTTTGGAGGTTTTTTTTGGCCTTCTCTGCGCTGAATGTATTGTAGACTTTCTAAATGAACCACAGAAGTCCAAACAGATCCGATCATCAAGCAAATAATTTCAGCCTGACCCTGCTCAGGCCAAAAATCTAAACTCTACCTTGCCTTGCAGCCTCAGACATTTCAGGGATTGTGTTGTGCACCAACAGAGGGTACTGGCCTATATTAATAATGTTGAACTTTAAAATATGGAATATCCACTTTCCTAATGCAAGATGTGCTCAGCGCTGCCAGCTTTTCCTCTGTCAAGGTCGTTACCTGCATTATTATTTTTTTTTAACCTTGACATTTTTTCTGTTCCTTCAGTTGTTTTTCTTTGTGGAAAGCAATCTAAGGAAGGACAAACGCACGCAGGGCTCCGTAAATGCGTCTGATGAATGGGAATGTAAGCTCCAGCCAGAAGAAAGGTGGAGGTGAAAGCAGCTCGGTGGTTTGCGCTCGTGCCCCGCGTCTCGGTTTCCTTTTAAGCTGTTCGGTTGGAAAATATATAGCAGGAAATTCAATGTTTTCTTGTTGCGCATCTTTCTTCTCTGCGCCTCCTATCCTCCCTGTTTGACAGCCTTGGCTTGAGACTCTCGGCTCTTGTCTCCCTGCCTGCTCTAAAATTCTACATGTGCTTCACATATTCGAAGAGTTGGTTATTTGAGGTGATTTTCCTATCAATATTTCATGCAGAGCATCACTCTTGTTTTCCGCGATGGTTTGGGAAAACACAGAAGTGAGCAACACAAAGAGACTCGTGTAATTCCTTTCACCATTAATTAATCATGGCTGAGCATTTTTGACATTAATTTTGAATTCTGGGGGTTAAAAGGCTAAATGAAATCCTGAAATAGATAGTTTAGACACCTGCTCTTAGAGATCAGACTGATACAAATTGAGTAGAACCAGATATGTTTGCTATGTTTTTGGATGCATAAGCTGAGCAGATGGGGTAAACATATGCCTATTGTGTTATGAGAATTAAGCACAGGTCAGTGTCTTATCTATTTTAGGGATTTACTGGTATGCTCATTTTATGGCTTAAAGGACTGCTTGATGGATAATAGTATTTTGTTTAAAGCAATTTCAAGAGTCTATTTTTGAGAAGGGATAGATTTTATGTCATTTCACAAATTGCAACCTAATCCTCTTTCCTCGCAAATGATTAACAATGAAATGCATTTTTAATGAGAGTTTAATTCATTTAGCTTTTTGCCATGATGGCACCAGGATGGAGGAAAGACGAGAGGGGGAGCAGATAAACGCTTTTAGGAAAGTGGTAATATTAAAAAAAAAAACCTTGAAATGATGTCCTCTCTTTGTATCACTTTTCCAACAAAGTGATCGATAGATAAGAGAAGTGTATCACTAAACACTCCTCTCAGTTAAGTATTTGAAATCTTAATGTATGAAATATCTTATAAAATCATTATTCAGTCACTCAATTTGTTTTAATTTGGTCTAAGTGGATTCTCTTGAACTGACCAGCTGTTCAACATTTACAGAACCACTTTAGATCAGTGGAAGTGACTGTTGAGCTCTGCAGAATATGAACTCAAGCTAATGCCTGTGTCTATTACAGGCTAAGAGCAGGATATTTTTACTGCAAGGAAATGAAATGAAACAATGTCAGCAGCAGAAAGCTGGGCTCTGCACAGAGCTGCAGCGTGGTGGAGGACTTGAACTTTCCTTCTCTAAAGGCATCAGAGTGAAGAGAAGCAGGCCCCTCTGGTCGCCAGGATGGCTGGCATCACCAGGGTCAGCCCCCCCGTCTGGGGCGAGTGTCTGAACCCGCATGTCATCTGCGTATTTCCAGTCAAATTCACTAAGCTCTGAAAAGACCCGGAAAGCCTGTGCGCTTTTTGAGCACAATGTGGCCTGGCATGAAGCACATATGAACAACAACCAAAAAAACACAGCAAATAAGTAGATGCCAGTAGACCGTTATGCTTCAGCCACGTACCAGGAAGATCTTTTTATGAGAAACGTGAGCAAAAAAATGCTGATTTTATTGGTATTTTATGTATTAGACAAATAAAAAAGGGAAAAATGGCGCATAGTTTGTTTATTATTAGAGATTTTAAAAAAATTGGGCTTTGCATTTCTTTTCAAATTATATTCTGTAGATTAATGTTTTGCTGCCTCTAACAGTTTTAAGCAGCTACTCTGTTTGTAGCTCAACTGTGAAATAGCTAAAGCTGAGCCATGGAGTGTGTCTGTAAGCACCAGTATCCAAGTCTTGTTTCCAGTTTCCAATTACAAACAGGCATGAACTTTGACTGGGCCTTTCTTATTCATAAATGTGCTTTGATCTAAGCCAGAGGTCTGTAACCTTAACAGAGCCACAATTGTCAGATGATGTACTGAAAAAGACAACTTTCATTTTTGATGATTATTTATTGTGGTAAATGTATTCTTATTTTTGAAGAACCACAATTTCATCTATATCTTTAGATTTTTGAATACATTAAGACTTGAAAACCTGTGCACAAAGAGAATAGATACATTTTATTCAGTGACACATTGATATTTGTGAAAATTATGCAAAACAAAAAATACATTTCCAACCTAATAGCAAGAAATATATATATGTAATGAATAACTGACGCTTTTAGTGTCATTCTGTTGTGGAAGTTCAATGCAATTAATTCATGAAAAATCTTAAAAGACTACTAAAACTGCCATATTTAAAGACATGAGTTAGTTCTTTACAATTTTTAATCAGTTGTAGCCATTGCAAAAGCTTTAAAGAGCTGCAGGTGGCAGATATAAACCATTTTATTTAGATTGTGTCTGTGTGTGAAAGGTTGTTGCCCTGCTTAAAGATGAACTTTAACCCCGCATCTTTTAGGCTTTCTTCCTGTCATACCTTGTATTCAGCTCCTTCCTGCTGAAGTATCTCAAGCATCTTTTTTTTATTAGGACAGTGTGCTTATTGTGATGTGCAGCCAGTTTTCTCCCACAGTTGGGGTCAAAAAGATGTTTTTATTTGACCAGGGCACCTTCCTCCATTTTTCCATAAAATGAAAAAAAAAATTTTTAAGTACCGGTACAAGACTTAAAGTTGTTGATTTTCTCACTTGAGTTGTGGATCTCATATGGAGTTACCGTGAGCCTCTTGGCTTCTTCGTCCAGTAATTTTCTCTTTGCCAGACTTGTTAATTTGGGTGAAAAGTCATGTCTTGTGTTATGTTCCTATAAGATACATGGACTTTTGTGGTTGTCTTGTGAAAGTGTGAAAAAGCGTGTATGAAGACTTTCAGAAGGAAGACATTACACAGTTGACTTTTTTAACCCCCTAAACTTCCTCAGCTGTTTCACTAAAAACCTTAAACATATAAAAGCTCTAAACATGCACTTATCTTTTTTATTCAATCTTCATTGCATTTTTTTTTTTTTTGCTGAATGGATGAAAGGCCACCCAGCTGCCTCAATCCACTGCAACAGCTTGGAGACACCAGAGAAATGCTAATCCATACATTGCTTTGCTTTAACAGAATACAGTTTATGATAAATGTGTTTTGCCAAGAGACACATAGTGGACACACATAGTCACACAATATAGAATGTACAATATAATCATCTTTTATATTGTTATCTTTGTTCATTCAGCATCTGGAAGCTGGATAAAAGCAACTTAAAATCTATATTTGCACTTACAAATCATAAAGCCTAAAGGTGAATGAATTAATGTTCTGGTAATAATGGACGTAGAGTTCAGCTCAAGATAGTGTCGTTACAGTTGATTTTTATCGCAGAAATGTGTGTCCTCCTTTCCTCTTCCAAAGCTCAGTGTGTTTTTTTTTTTTTTTTTTGAGCTGCTAAGTTTTTTAGGCATTCTTCCCTCTCAGCAAGGCCTGCTAAAATGAGGTCTCTGTGTCTGTATGATTCTCTGCAGAGAGCAGTTGGCATGTTGACAATGATGGGCCTGCAGCTTCTATTTATGCATCCTTCTTGTCAAACTTTCACTCGCTGTGGATCAAATGGTGTATGTTTACACAAATAAAAAAGTGGGCTTCTCAGGGAGAGGCGTATATTTTATAAATATGAGGGAAAAATAAGTCGGTGAGGTTAGTTAGGTTAGGCCTTGACAGCAGACTGCAAGGTTTGCATTCCCTATGTTTTTTATTTCCGTAGAAGTTTACATCCAACTACACAAGCTGGATGTCAAAGAGGGAAGAGTTGAATTTGTGACTCTTTAATGTCAGTCATGTTGAAAAACACTTTTAATTAGCTTTGGATTATTTTTGGGTGTGTTTATGGATGGATGAATGGATGGTAAGTTGGATAAACAGATGAATGAATTGACAGACAAAATAGATGGACTGATAAAGTTGAAAATAAATTAAAAAAGGAAATAAAATGTGCTCAAAGGTCCTGAGGATTAATATTTTCTATATTCAGTTTTTTCCCCCACACGCATCCAAACCTGAAAATCTGAATAAATTCCAAACCTTGTGTAATTTTTCAGATCTCATAGAAAAAAAACTTTAAGATGTTCAGAAACGGCTACATGTTGACATTCAGTTCACGTTTTGACTCCATACCTGATAGCCTGTCCACATCTCGGTGTTTTCTCTCAAAGTTGGCCGCAGCTTCTTTTTCTTCATTTTTAAACAAGGAAAACATTTTTTTAATTTATGTTTCTATTATTGTGGCATGCTAAGCTAAAGTGACATATTTCTGTGCAGCCGGCTGACTGCTTGTGGCTGGCAGAGCCCTGTCAGGACCGACAGTGCTGGAGCTGTAGATTGATGGCTCTGTGTGACACTGACAGCTGCCAGTAGGCCAGCACATACCTGCGTAGCAGCCATGCCAGCCAGGTGATCATAGACAAGAGCTGACATGCCACGGCGGGGTGGACAGGTTGCCTCTCCAAGTTTGCATAGTGTCCCCATAGCTCGGCAGACGTTGCAAATAATATTACTGGGGAAGATAGCTTTAGAGACGTGAAGGTCAGAGACACAAGCAGATAAAAAATGTTGAGCTTCTCGCTTTACCTCAACTTAGCTTGAAAAAATGAAGCGGATATTGTAGCTGAAGCCGACCTTCGTGTTTGATATAGAACGTAAAAAACAAGGGCAGACCTTTCAACAATGTAACGGTGATATATGTTTCAGTGCTCCTCTATTTGCTGCATGTTTATTCCCCCATGTGTAATTTCTGCTTCCAGGAATTGCAGTCTTCCATGCATTGATTATATGCACTGTCTTGGAAAAGTAAACAAACCTCTTCATTTTTTACATTGTTTTATTCTAAAATCCTTCTTTACTCTGATACCACTAAATAAATCATATCTGGGAATATGCAATGCAAATTAGCTAAGTATTAGTTTAGTATTATGTATACTAAATTTTTGTCCCCATTCAAAAAAACAATAAATGAACAAACAAACAAAAAATCCAGTGCAACAGTTGCCCCCTAAAGTCATCTAACAGCAGGTGATGGTTAATTCTGAATTTCTTGCTGAAATTAGATTAATATTTTTATTTTTTTTGCTAATTAAATGCAACCTCAATCAGATTTCTGATTTACATCTAGACTTACTGTTTGGCTTATTCTCGTGCAGAATTATGATACATGTCTCACAACAATGATGCAAAATTTGGATAAAGTTCAAAACGACTGTTCAGGCTGCAGTAACTTTGAAAAGTATCAAGTACAGGTCAAGTCTGCAGCTGGTGAAACGTGAAAATGTTTCACCAGATGATATCAAAATTGAACTTTTTGACCTAAATGGTCAAAATCTTAATCCACTGAATAAATAATTCTTATGGTTAAACATGGTGATGATAGTATGATCATGGGTGAAAACTTTCCATCAGTGGGAACTGAGAAGATATTATAAAAATAATCGAATAAAAAGAATTGAGGCAAGGATTTCTTAGTATAATATTGACTATATTTACTGATAAAGTGACTTTTAAGGCAGTTGGTTGTATTGTTTTATTTAGAGGTGAAGTAGTAAAAGGGGCATTAATCATTTTTCATCAAATGAGTTGCACATAATTATTTCAGTTATGCTTAAATTTGTGTTGTACTGTTACATTAAAGCTCAAAGTTCAATGTGTATGAATAATTTTACAGGGTACAGTAGTTTATTCCATAAGTTGCACACAAGAACAAGCATCTTTTACTTCAAATGCATATTGATGTCACTTCAGTGTGGCACCAAACTTTTAGCAAGCCACTTTTTCTTTGCCCTCAATTTGGAGTGCAAGTAGCACAAGCTATTCTTTGCAACTGCTTCGTATGGATTGTTGAACTCCATAATTACCTTAAAAGACGGGAACAAGGGCGCCAGGATTATCTGCCGTCATGCACTCGTCGTAATAAATAACAGCATATTAGATTGTGCTCTATCTCCAGAAAGAATCGGTATCTGCCCGAAGGCAATGACGGCACAGAGCTTCTAGGCGGCTGCATCTCAGCTTAGTCCCACAAGACCAGGCAGCGTGAACTGAGACATGTAGAAAATTAGATTTATTCAAAAACAAGTTCCACAAGCGGAGTAAATATGCTTTATGCTCTCTAAAACAAAAATTGGCAGAGTAAAAAAAAGTCATCCACAGCTGTCCAGGCATGTATTATTCTCATCAAACTACTGTCGACGTGTGAAGCAACCTTTTCTTCAAGAACATCTTGCATTAAAAACATAATACTTAGCATCTTAGAGTTTCACCCTTCTAAGTTCAGGTAGTGAGACAGGTTTCAGATGTCTCTGTTGCTTTTATTTTGTCTCTTTCTCCATAGATCTTTCTATTTCACACAACACTCTCATGCTTCCTCATTCCTTCCTCTCTCTCATCACTCTGTCGACTGTTCTTTTCCTCCTCAGCACAATAAGGAGGAAAAGGCAGGCATAGTTGAATCTCATTAATTTGTGGGTGGTTCAAGTGTCTGATCATTTCCCCTCCCAGATCTGGTCACTTTACAGTCAATCAAACCTAATTACCCTCACTACAAAGACCATCAAATCCCATTGTCAAATCCATTTAGCTTCCCCAGACAGGGCCGCGTTACAGTAAGGCAAACAGCCCATGTGGGGTTTAGTTCAGATGCGATCTTGAACGTCCCACTGTTTAAAAACGGAGCTCTATGAGAGCCAGGATAGCCTTAATTCATGCACAGTTTCATGTCAAAAGTTCACACACTTAAAGGCATTAATTTAGTTAATTTTAGGTTTGTTCAGGAAATTATAAAACATGCAAGTTCAATACATTGAATAATTAGATGCACAAGTTTGAATTTATCTCATCTACATAAGGTCAAAATTTTACATACTTGCATGTTGAAATGTAGATATATTCAACTACATGTTTTAAAAGCTGGTGTCTTTAGGCCTCCTAACACCCCACTGATGATCATGGTTGACTCCACCTGGTAGTTACTTTGGGCTGGCATCAAATGGATTTGTTTGAAAGCACACAAGTAAAAGTTACTGAGCTTTGCCATCTCTTTGGCAAGGTATACTGCTAAAATTAGTTTTACATCAACATAGATAAACAAGATCCTGACCAGGAAAGGAAGCCTTGTTCCAAAGTTAATCCCTTCCAACTCTGACAAGAGGAATTGTCCAGAATTATAAGCAAAAGCTGTTTAAAGGCCAAGAAACTAGAAATTTCTTAGGTGATGTTTATTATTACATCTGTTCAGTCTGTTTGTGAAACGTCAATGCTATATTGTTTGGGATTTTTTTTAATTCACTGAAATTATTTGTTAGCCATCTCAGATTACAATCTGGACTTAACTATTAAGTCCTCTGATCCAGATTAAATGGACAAAGACAGCTATTTGTCAACAGTAATAAAACACATTTCTGAAAGAGTCAAAATTAGGCTCAGATCTAGTGTGCTATCTTTCAAGTATGGTGGTAATGGCCTCATGCTGTGGGTTGTTTTGCTGCCAGCAAAATTATATTCTTCAATTATATATAATTGAAGAATATATAATCAATATATAATCATCAGCTGGATTGGAACCTGATGACAAAAAACAGCTAATTAACATGAACATGGAAAACAATACAGAAGCGTTGCCTGAAAACCAAACAAATACCAATACTGCCTAAGAAAGAAGACAAATATCTCGCAACAAGTAGAAGCTCAGTGAAGATTATCAAAAGCTTGCAGTCAAGGTGCAACTTCCAAATCAACATTTAACCCGATCGTACTGGGGATATATGCATATTAAGCAAATATTTATCATTTTGACCATGAATGGACAAGTACTTGTTTGTAAAAATGATTTTAAAAAAGATTAGCTAAAAAAAAAATCAAATTACACCTTCATGACAGTGAGGACTTCATGTAATCTACATCTGTATACAGATCCTACCCTACCTGTAACTAAAGTATGAAAAAGCTGCCTTTGCTGTAGTTTTTTGCTGCCATAAAAATCATTTAGTAGTTTGCATTTATTAGCATTTAATGCAAAGCAGCAGGAGGAAGGATGAGGATTACATTAGAGCAATTAAAGGTGTGGGATTAAGGAGCTCCCTGCGGTTGCATTAGGGAGAGACGCTGCAGCAGATATCAGTGTTACAATAAAACATAAACCCCTCTGATGGCTCTAAATGTACAGTACATTATTTCAGTGTGAATTAAAGAAGATGCATTTAGTCAGTATCTCACTCATAATAAAGAAAAGGTCAAAAATGAGCACCTCTGGAAGTTATTGAAGTTAGTAAAAACAAAACTGCATCTGAAACGCACATATTTGAGTGCTGCTAAAAGCTGAACACAAAGAGTCTTTTTAAAAACGCTTTCTACTTCGGCCCTGACGAGAACGTAAGAGCTCAATCACTTTGCAAAAGCTTGGATAAAAAGAGACACCATTAAAGCGAAGGTCCTGCTGGGTCAGAGAAAATGAATATAGGTCAAGGCCCTCCATATTGGAGCTAAATTTAGCTATACTTTGCCTATAGAAAAGAGATACTAGTGGCCCTCTCTGCTGCGATGACGGCTTCCTGTGACCCTCCTGGCACCCCGGCATTGTGACCCCATGTGGCGTTGGGAAAGTGTGTCAACTTAACATCTGTCAGTGCTGGGTTGGAGCTCTCCCTTGTGTGCCGGTACTGTTACTGGGCAAACTAGCCCAGAGCTGTGGATGGATGGTGATAGCAGTATGGTAGCTGCACAGACCTTAAGGCAGGAGCTGTAAATGATAGCGGAGGGAAGAGCGTGACGACGACTGTGTTGCAAGTATCTTTCTTTCCCCTCCTCTTCCCGTCTTCCACCCTTCCCTCCCTACTGTTTCACACTTGGGGCCTGGCAGCATCCATCCAGATGGAGGGTTTATTTTTGTTTTTGTTTGTTTACTTATTCATGCATCCAGCTATTCGGGGCATCGCTGGGGCTTTTGCTCCACCACAGAATGCAAATCGCCGCCGCGGCTAATCCACTTTCATCTCTCCCTCGTCGACATCCAACTTGGCTGCACGTTTTTTTTTTCCTTCAGTCTCTCCAAAGACAGGACATTTCGCCTTTCTTGTGTGAGATGACCGGACCCACCCAGCATCAGCCCTCCCCTTTATTTCAGGAGGTAAAATGTCCTGAAATTACACACTTTTTACCTAAAAGAAGTGGCATATCTAGAAACTTTTACATGGGAGGAGAAAGAGAGTGGTAAGACCTCTAAGCAGGGTTGCAATGCTGGATCTCCTCGGGCAAGTATGTGAAAATCCCCCCACATATGTCACTAAAACAAACATAATACCCACAAAAAACACAAAAAAAGAAAAAATTATTGAACCTGTCTCTTGGAAGTCTTAGATATACTTATCTTTTATCACTTATTTTGTAATGATATTTATTCATATGATTTTTTAAAATTTTAATTATACCAAAATTTGCATGTAAATTTCTACTTTTATCAGTCTGACATCATTTCTAAATATTGAGTCAGGTGTTATGATTGAACAGTTACTCATTACCTAAGCAATTTCTTTTTAACATTTAATTCTTTTTCTGACATTTAACTTCTTGGACGGCTAATTTTTACTTGAGTAAAAATATGTCAAAGTGTTGCTACTTTTACTCAAGTTCATTTTTTGGGCTATCTACCCACCTCTGTCAGTTTGACCCTGGAGGTTCATTGCACCCACTGTGTTTGGAATTATAATTAAAACAATAATTATGTATTTTTTGCTGAATTAATATTTAATTTGAAGGCTGTAAGAGGCTTCTGGACAAACAAAGTTTAGTTTTTATAAGTCTGATTATAAGAGCATAACGTTTGTGGGAGGGGAGAGGTGTGGCTAAACTCTACTGCAGGGGGGCAGTTTCCCCCCTTGCTCTCCTGTAGATCTCCTGCCTCCCAGGCACCTTTGGCAATTTCATGACATTCTTTCCACTCACCACATCTTCCTTATCTTTTTTCTCCCCCTGACCCTGGCGCCAAACAGGGAATAAAGTAGTAACCGCGCTGCCATTCCTCCTAGGATGGAGTGCAGCGCGAGCATTCATAATCGAGTTAGGGAGGACATGAGTGGGTTTGCTCATCAAGTTCGCCATTTTTATTTGCCATCCTACCCTTCCCCTGCTGCTTTATTTGACACGATCCGCTGCCTGTGCACTCCCATACACACAAACTCCTTCAAATTACAGCCTGAAGCCTCGCCGAAGTTTCTCAGGTCATCATGTCAAAGCTTTTGCCGAGATCGGTTGGTTGGACAGTAGGGAGATTGTGAAAGAAGATGGAAAGGAAAAAACAAGGGAAGGATGTCTAACAGGTGCATGACTGCTGTTCTTAGGGAGCCTGTGTTGTCTGTGCTCTCTGTGGCAGTAATGGTGTCTTTTTGCCCTGGTCTTTGGAGCTGCTGGGACAGCACGGGAGGAGGGTGAGTGGAGGATGTCTGCGCTCAAAGCTCGACAGTTAGAGAACAGGAAGCAGAGCGGAGGATGTAAAGTAATGCAGGTGGCTGTGTGCACATCTAGGTGGCTGAATTCAGGTGTGGAAATAACACAGAGCCAGGTGCATGGGAGCGAGAGTGGGGAAAGAGGCTGAGATTAAAAGAAAGTGTAGATGCCTGCCTCTCCACCTGGCCATAAAGCAACTACCCCCTCCTTCCGCCGAGGCCTTTGTTTCACGGCTAATGGTCCAGGTTAATTGCACAGGTGACTGTCTGTGGGGGAACAGATGGGCTCAAATGTGTTCAAAAACAATCTGCAGCAAGAAGAAGAAGAAAAAAAAACTCTTATTCCTCTCCTCTCTGTCGCTCTCTTTCTTCCTCCTCTCCACTGGAGTCATAAAGCTGGAGTGGGGTGAGGTTAAGATCGCACTGTGTTACTCTCTCACACTGTCTTTAATTTATCAAGCGCAAGGCCAGTAAGCTTTCATTAGATCTCATTACAGAGCAAATTAGACTCCAGAATTTGCTTGTGAAGAGTAGTGTGTAATCTGCTCATATGTTGGGTTTTGATTTGGATTAGGAGGAAAAACCACCGACTTAATTCGCTAGGAGGAAACTGCAGCTGTCTCAAAAAGTGTTTTTATGGTTACCATTTATAGCCTGTAAATTTATTTTTGCATTCTTCACTTTACAACCATCAACTTCACTGTACTTTATTTGGATTTAATGCATCAATATACCTTGACCTAAACCAGCGTTCTGGAACCTGTGGCACTTTATAGCATGGGTAAAAATAATAGACCAACTAATATTTGTACATATAAATATCATAGCAAACACAGGTTTTAGAAGTATTTCTCAGGGAATAATTGCATTAAATTTCCACAACAAAATGTCACTAAAAGTACCTTCAACATGATTGTAATTTGTTTTCTTGTCATTAGGTTGAAATCTGCGTCTTTAATATATTTTCTTCCACTCAAAAAATTTATTCATCCTCTTTTTGTGAAAGTTTTATGCTTTTCTGTATCTTAAAACCCCAGAAATGTAAAGAAAATAGTGTTATTTATTTACACTTTGGCTCTATGTTGTTCCTTAGTGTGAAAATGACTTCAAGCAAAATTATCGTTTATCGCAATAATTTTTGAGACAATTAATCGCTGAGCAAAATTTTTTAACGTGACAGGCTTAATGATGATCCTGTTTGTGCACTAATCCTCTCCAACTAAACTCCTAGATTTTGAAATAACAGCTGATAAATTAGTAAAAGGTTTGACTGCATATACACAGGATGTTCTATATAATTTTTACTGGTAAAACAAATTGCAAAAGCATCATTTGTCCTGATCTTGACTTATGCACTTCTTTGTGTTCCAGCACAAAACGTTTGTTGTAACGCAACAAAACATAAAAAAATTCAAGTGGCTTTAATACTTTTGGACTAAATCCTTGAAAGTTTTCACCAATGTAATTGGCCTAAGCTGCAGGATGAGAGTTTGCTGTTGTATTAGAAAGCAGCAGCTTTTTTAGGAGAATTTGTCTTTTTTTCCTTTGTGAACCACGATGGCTGAATGTGAACCATCAGAAATTGAGCTCTCATTTATCGATCAAATGGTTTTCCACAGCAAAACAAGCAGAATGTGCCGGATAGCAAATTGAAGTTATGAACAAGCTTTGTTGACACTTAATCAGAGGAATGCTTTCTGGTGCTTAAGAGTGGCCAGTATTCCCAGAGTTTATTTATGTATTTAAGTATTTTTAGAGGTGCAGTTTTTGCATTTCATTTTCTAACATGAAAGTTTTGTAGAGGCGATTTTTTTTTTGAATCATTGACTATTTTTTAAATTGACAATCTGTCATGGTAAAAGAAACAAGCTTGAATTATGCTTTGTATTTTATTTGTATTTTATGCAAAACAAGCAAACACAAAAATGTACTCAACTTCTTTTATTCTGATTCCATGAAAAGTGTTCAATCCATCATCTGCATAATAGAATAGTGTGTGGATTAAGTTCAAACCTACAAAAACACGGCCGTTCACGTAAAATCACAGGACAGACTTGGACAGTAATAAGGAGATCTGTAACCAAGGAGGAGCTGCAGAGATCCACAGCTCAGGTGGGAGAATCTATTGAAATGACATCTATTAGTTTTCCACTCAACAAATCTGGACTTTATGATGAAGCCTTTGGTGAAAGAAGGCTATAAAAATGTATTTTTTTTTTTGTTTTTCATAAAACATGTAGGGGAACTCAGCAAACATGGGGAAAAAAGCCACTCTAATCAGATGAGTTCAAAATCATTATCACTCCCAGTCACCCCAAACAAACAGTCTCCACTCTGAAACATGATAATTGCAACCAAAGTCCCAACTTGAATTGTTGTTTTTTGGCAAGATTAGGAAAAATTGCTGTGCACAGATGCTCTCCATTCAGTTTGAGCTGTTTTGCCAAGAAAAACAGGCAACATTTCAGTGTCTAGATCTGCAAAGGGTGGAAGAGACGTTCCCCAAAAGACTGGCAGCTCTAATTCGAGTACAGTGTGGTTCTCCTAAGTATTGACTCAGAATATGTATGCACATATCGCATAGATTCCAGTGATTGCATCGTGACAAAAAGTGGAAAAGGTTCAAATATTGCGAGGTGTTATATGTTCTCATCTCCCCCTCCGTTAGGTATCTATCTACTCAGTGTGAAAATGTCAGCCGAGAAATCCGCTCTGTAACATTTAGTTTATAAAGTGGATCCAGCACTCTTTCAATATATAACATGGGCTGGTATTACTTTTAATACATGGCAGGTCTAACTCCAGCTCTAGGTATGTGTGTCTGTGGATTGCACGCTGCAGAGTATGTTTTAGAAATAATTAAATGTCACAGAGCTGGGGCCTTCAAGTATGCAGGAAGATGTTTTACGACCTTGTGCCTTGTCTTGCCTCACTATTCCCTCCCAATAACCCATTCCAGCAAACGCTCTTTCCTCCCCGTTCTGCCCTGCGTGTGCCAACCTCCCCTGCATTCTTCCTCCTGCCTCATTTTCTTCTTTACAGTTTTCCTCCCTGATGGTGACACTTAAAGCGCCTGTGCTTATTCTTTTCATATCCCTTCCTTTCCCCCCCTTTGCTGCTGTCGAGGTTTGACTTAGTGCTTTGCTTCTGGGATTGGTGGTGCATCACAGTTGCTTTTTTTTAAGTGTACAGCTAG
The DNA here is from genome assembly GCA_903066815.1 of Brachyrhaphis roseni. Classification (NCBI taxonomy): domain Eukaryota; kingdom Metazoa; phylum Chordata; class Actinopteri; order Cyprinodontiformes; family Poeciliidae; genus Brachyrhaphis; species Brachyrhaphis roseni. Next base: position 27,871 of record CAEFZY010021480.1, on the reverse strand, counting down.
CTTTTTTCTATTTTTTCAGAAAAACTAATCTGATGTGTGAAGTTTTTATGGCAATCCAGCTGAGAGCACATTGCTCTTGTTACAGCTCCTAATTAGAAAATGTGATGGTACTGCTTGTAAATATGCTGCGGTGAGCCAATCTCTCGGGCTCACAGTTGCTTTCGATGCAGGCTTTTGGTCAAAGTACCAGACATCCAGGTACGGGATGGGAAGGAAGCGAAAGGATCATCGGGGAAAGATATGGAACTGTTGAGGGCAGTAAAGCTTCCTAGAGTTTTATTTCTCCTATTAAAGGTTTAAGTGTTTAAGAAATTAACCATCTTCCACATTTCCACAAGCTTTATTAAGATCATTAAAGGACCTCGGGCCTGCTGGCGTCGGGTCCCCGCCGAGGTGTTTCATCACCGGAAGGGTTTGTCAATGTCCTGGGTCTTAGCCCATCTTAACCCATTTAGAAAGCAATTTCCTGTGAGCAGAGAGGGATCTCTCCTCTTGAGAAAGATCTCTAGGTATAAAAGGTTAGCTTTTCTGTAATTCCTCACCTTGCAATGTAGCGCAGCCGATTATAAGAGGGAGACAACTGTTTGTCTTAGGTTTACCAGCTCAAAATAAGACGAGCGAATTGCTTGAACAAAGCAGAAATGTCAGCTGAAATGGGCATGGTACAATAAGCAATTAGGAAAGCTTGAGTTGAAGATTACCAGAATAAGTGTACTCAAATAATATTGAGTTTTATTTCCATACACAGAGTAAATTCTTTGTCTTTATATATTTCATGAATAATCTGTAAAGACACTACTGTGTCAGAGTGTGCTCTTACCTTCTGGAAGCTCATTTGTGAGAGTTTCTTGAGTTTAAGCTTTGGACAACTTGGGGGAATAGTTAATTGAGATCAGAGATGTAACCAGGGAGTGAGCTTCCAATTTTAGTCATTTTGGCTCTTCTTGTCTGCAGACTTTCTCCCCCCTGAACCTCAGTCTAGCAGGGCTCCGAAGTCCCGGCCATTACGAATGATGAATTGTGCTGAAGTTAAGCTGGAAGTAGGACAAATTGATCAAAGTGTCAGGCGCCCCCTGTGATGTTGGGGTCTACGTGAAGAAGGAGCTGTCAAGAAGTTTCTTGTAGCACAGTCGTTGCAGATGAATGTTTACCTGGCATTAACAGGTTCCGCCTTCTGTCAAACACGGAATCTGTCGTTGTTAGCCTACATACAGACGAGCTGCTGAAGATCTTGGGAGCTGATATAGTTCTAGAAGTGATATAGTTCTAGAAGCAAAGCGTTTGCCGTATTGTTCCTCAAGTCCACGGGAGACGAACCCCGTGCTCTCCTGGGTTTTTTTAAACCAACGAGCTCGCTATCTGAGGTGTAGTGCTGCAATTTGAGATAAGCACTACTTTACTCGGCTCTGGTTTTGTTCAGATAAAGCTGGTCTAATTAAGCTTGATTTAATCGGGATTGCTTTTAAGCACAGCACACAGCTTCTTTGATTTCAAAGTAGCCCTTGGGAAGGACTTGAGGAAGAAAGGGAGGAAATGAGATAGAGAGTAAAATTAGTGAGGGCGTCTTAAGAGTTGCTTTTTTAAAATTTGCATAAGACATGTTTCTATTCTTAGTTGTACTGTCTTTTCTTACTTGTGAGAGTGATTGCAGGTTGGGTGGTTTGTAGCTGGAGAATGAAGCAACATCTGCAGACGTTACTTTCAACAGTAATAGAAAAATGTGTCATTTCATTAAAGCGACCAGCTACCATTTATAAAATCATATTATATACAGTTTGTTGCCTTTAGCTCAAGTCATTCTATTTGTTTTGCTATTTTGTTGGAAATTTGCATTTATTTAAGATGAAATCAAACCCTTCTGAACTTCCACATGCACATCTATGATGACATCACAAAATGTGCACATATTTTTAATTAAATTCCTCTTTTAAGGAGCTGTACAGCTGCTGCAAAACATTTTACCCATATGTGAGTCTAAGAGTAATTTGTAAATAAACCTACGGAATTGGTTTCTGAAGTGGTCCGACTGAAAAACTCTGCAAAAACACAAAATCTTACCAAGTACTACATCTACTGGCAGATTGTTTCACTTGAGAAAAATGTATAGTTAAAATAGAAATTATCTGCTAGTAGAACAAGTACTTTTAAAAATATATAAAAAATCAATATTAAGAATTATTCACTTACAATAAGCTCAGTAACTTGCTGAAAAGTCACTTAATTTTTAAGTATTATTTCAGATGTACAAAGATATATGCACTAAAAACTAAACAAAAATACTTGAAAATATTTGTGAATTATGTAATGTAGCCACATCTCTTTATATACTATATAAAAAAAAACTTCATCTAAAAGCCAAGTTGTTTTGAAAACCATCCAGTCCGATGGATACAGTAGTTGTACCTCTACTGCATGAACAGCTGCTTATCCTAAATAAAAATATAAAATAATCAATAAGACAATTATTATCGCAAATTTAAATAAAAAAATAAAATGATACATATTTATTAAAAACAGAGCAATATATGTTATGCCTATATTTCTGTTTGTTCTGATGATTTGGAGTTACACCTACAGAAAACCTAATGAAAACCCACATTTTGGATTGTTCCTTCAGTAAGGAGACAGACGATTGACCTGTTGCTCGGTGGTCCACAGTCTTTATTTAGGATGAAAGTTTTGGTTTTTATTTGGAAATCAGTGTCCCAGTCAGTGCTTATTTCACTTTCCTGCAGGGCTGTGGAAATGCCCACAGTGTCAAAAGTATCAATACCTGTTTTTACGATCAAAGTGCTTGATTGGCAAACAAACTAGGAAGACCAAAGCCAAACTGTGCTTCTGTTTTAAAAAATCCTTTATTTGTGTTATGTAATCGGCTCATTTTCTGACTGATTGAATTTGTGTTTTCATTGCTGTGTCCTGCAATGGAAGTGCATACTTCACCTAGTTGTGTTTTTATTGCCAATATACATTTGTTAGTAAAGAAGGAATAAATAAAAAAGAGATGCACCACTGGGAAATACCTATATTTTAATTGACTACTATTGCCTGACTCTTGTATCACTGAGCACACACAAATAAAAAAGGTTGATTACTCCTGTAAAAGTGCTGAGTCTGAATGTAGAATTTTTCTCCACGAAATTTTCCCTACAGCGATAAACGTGTTGCAAAAAAAACGATGGTAAAACCCTGCAGGAAGAGCCAGTTTACTCATACATGCAAAAGAATTGATTGCCAAGTCTCCAGGTCCACAATAACTCACCCTAATGATCCTAGTTTTAAAATAATGTCTATTCTAGACCAGAATGATGAAAAGGTTCCCCCTCTAGCTCATTAGTATGGGGGCGCAAAGATAGATGACCCAGATATGAAGCCTAAGCTTATTTTTGAACTGCGTAGCGGAGCTTCATGCACGCAGTGTGGCCACATCTCGTCCTGCTGTTGGCCTTGCAGCTCTTTAAATGCTCTAATGCTGACTGCCTTCACTTCTCTGGTTTCATGGATCCACAGGACAGATGAAATGGTGGACAGGGGGAGTGTTTTTCGGAGCCCAGTCCTAGTGTCATTGACTGAACAATGATAGAAAGCCTCGGTATTGAGCGGCTCCACACTAAATCTTTGTAAAGAGCACTTTGCTCCCCCTGTGTTAGCCACAGAAAGAATATCTGTCAATGACCATCACTGGATGCTTTTATCCTGAGGCTCCTCTCTGCTAAACTCTAACCCAAGCTAAGTGTGTTTTACTCCACCACAGCTGTTTACTAAAAAAAAAGACAAAACGAACTGAGTGACGAGCCTGTCCATCAAGACTCAAGAGTAGCTGCTCTGAAAATAGTTGCAAAATTATTCAGTCCTTGAACTTTTCACATTTTGCCTAGGTTCAGCCACAGACTGTAATGGGTGTTTTGTGATAGATTACATATCATAATATCTTAGAAGAAAAATGATACATGGTTTAAAGATAAAAATCTGAAAAGTGTGGTGTGCATTTCCACATTTTGCTGTAGCTCCAGCGAAATGTTCTTCTCCATCCAAACTCAGATTAGATGAGGGAATCTGTGAACATCAGTTTGTAAATCTTAGAAAAACAGAGTGAGGTCTGAGTCATATAAACAAGTCATACAAGTGTATTTGTGGTTATCTGCAAATGTAAAGGCTGCATTATGTTTTTCCACTACAAACATGTTTTTTTCTCTTGTTCTGTTCTCTTGCAGAAGGGGATGAAACTGGCGTGATGGACAGTCTAATGGAAGCTCTGCAGTCTGGAGCAGCTTTCCGTGATCGGCGAAAACGAACACCACGAAATGGTAGGAAAGCAGTTCCTCTGTGGGATCTCCTCTTATCTATCAGTCTCAGTTTCCTGTCCAGCTCAATGTTATAGTTGCAAAGTGATTGGCTTTTGGCTTTACACATCTATGCAAATATTGAACCATCTCAAACCACTTTCGCCTGCTTCAAGGATTTTTTTTTAACCACATGAGTACGAAGTCCATAAACAATGCTTCGTAAGCAATCAGTGTCCCAGTGAAGGACAGAAGAAATGTATGATCCTCTTCGTATTCATAAATCTCTCAGAAACACGACCAAATCCAGTTTGGTTTAATCCTGGTGTTATTCCTCTCTGCCTTGACGAATGGGCCATGCTCAGGGGAGTCCTACCTTTCCACAGTGTGAGGGTCAAATGAAATGCAAGTCGAAATTTCTGCAGCTGAGCCACAGGTGCTGCCACCTCCACACTGCCAATAATGACAGAAGATATTGGGAGGGAATATAAACACCAATGGGGGTGATGAGATGGACAGGAGGATTTGGGTTTTAAATTTGGAGGTTGAGACTCAGATGGTAAATAGCTCATTTAATAGCACCATAATGTTAAACTACTAACTGTTTTAGTTATCTCATTGCACAGTTTATACAATTCATATGTGGGTAGGTAGCTTGCTCTCTCCAAAGAGAAGAGATTGACACATTTTTCAAATAATATCAGTCATCCATATTAGCAAAAAAAACCCCTAAAATGTAGAGACATTTTTTGCTTTTGAACTTAAATATCAATACTTGACTTTTCTAGTCAGGTTGACTTATTGTAATTCAGTACTTTAACCATATAACTTATAAAGAACAGATCCAAATATGTCCCTGTCCTAATTGATCATCTAGATCCATTGGTCTGTAAGATTATTCTTGCTTTTGATGTCTTTTTGTTATTTTTAGTCCTTTCCTGTGAACATTTACATTTAAAAATTGCGAAGCATTAAAAAACAAAAGTAATGCAGTTCAAACTATGACACAGAAATGCTGTCTGGATGTTAAATTAATTTCCTTGATGGAGTAGAAACTGCCTAAGATATAGTTATTATACAGGATAAGACTGGAATGAAGCAAGAATAGAGAGTAAATAGATGTTTTATAGAAGTGCCCTCATCAAATATATGTGCATATTTTTCCTGTTCTTGATTATTGTTCTTCATCACACTACTATCGCAGACTACTTTATCACACTATTGAATGAGCTACAAAAACTAAATTTGTGTCTAAATAAATTCACTCCTCTCCATGTGCATATCAGATATAACAGAACAGAAACCAATAGTTTAACATTGTAACTTTTAGCATATGTTGGTGTAAAACAGCATCAAATTTCTTTTTCAAAATAATGAAAGAACATTTTTGTGGTGCTGGTGAGTATCAAATGTTTTACTTTTTATTGAGGCCAAAACCTGATACTTGAAATTAAACCAAAGACTAGTATTTACTCTAATTTTTAATGTTATCTTAAAAAATTGTCCTCTTATTGCTTGGTCTTATTGGTCTCTTTCTATCAGGCATTTATGTATTTTTTTTCTTTCCTCTTTTTTCTCTCTTTGGGACTTTTTCTTCCTCAAATGTGTCACCTCTGATGGATTTTTCTCTCCTCCCTTTTCACCTTCCTTTTTCTTTCCTTTTTTCTTTGACTGCCCACGTCGTTACAGGTGATCAAAGCCCTTCCAGTCCAGCCTCTCGGTGGCCGGGTGCTAACTATGGTAACAGAACTCTAGGTGTGTCTTTATTTCACTGCCTTTCTTAACCCAGACCCAGCACGATTGTTGGTCCTACACTGCACTGCTCCTGGCTGCGTAACTCACATGTCCTTCCTGTCAGAACACGTAATTTCAGCTGGTCAATGAAAAAGCAGAGTCCTGTGCTGAGTTGCTTACTTTTTTTTACTCGGAAACGACATTTTGGGGAGTGCGAGATGTGTTTTGCTTTTTTAAAGTTCAACTTATCAAAATGCAACATGGATAACACAAATTAACATATGAAATTAGATTCACTTGAGCCTCATTTTATGATAACTATCCTCTTTTATCATTGAAAAAGGCCCTGAATTTATAGGTATTAAATATCCATCTAGACAAGGGGAAAACTTGATGTTTCGCCACTATTACCTCAGCCCCGAAGCTCTTTTGGCTAATAGATTAAAAAACAGAGAATCGCATTAAAGCTGGTATTATGTGTATATTAGGTGAAGAGATGAGATCAAATATCAAGCAGAGTAAATTTTACAACACATAAATAGCAGTCAGTGGAGGTAAACACTTTGATATCATTCTGATAAAATTAACTGTTTAACTAGTTGAAAGATTTGCAAACATTTTATTTTGAATGTATTTTAAGAAAAACCTTAAAAGTAATTTGAATAGTTTAATAACTAGAGAAATTAGATTAATTTAACCTCTTAGATCAATTTAACTCTTCATTTTCTAAGATGGGTAATTCTAACTAACTAGTTTTAAAAACTTTGAACACGTTTACATTAATTTTTATGTTCAAAATCCAAAATTTCTAAAAACTTGGAGAGAAAAAAAGCAGCTGCAGTGAAAGTTTCTCCTTTATACAACTCAGCTGTAGCTACAGCTGAGGCTAATTATTTTTGGCAAACATGTAGAAAGGTTGTGTGGAGAGCCTGGTTATTGATTTCACCCAATCTAGAGGCAAACATTTTCTTCTGTCAGAAAATGCAGAAAAAAAGTAAAGAAAAATAAAGAAAAATCCTAAGAGAAAACATCTTATGCTCATAAACAAATGCTGCAGTCACCTCTGAGGTCTGGCTGTTGACTCCCTCCTTGACCTCTCTCTAGGTCAAACAACCACAGATAATATGAGTCTTTCACTGGGTGCGACTGCCTCACGGTTAACAGGTTTAGCTTGCTAGCATGGTTCAGCCTAGCATTAGCTCAGTCGCTAACCTCACTATAGCTGGAAACAAACCTAAATCCTTGATCCAGCACAAACAGTTTCAGACACAAAATTTATTACAGTCTTCAACCTAAACCAAGTTTATATATTCATTAAAAATGAAGCAACATGAAAGACTAGCTGTTCTCTGACCAATACTACAAACAGCTGAGGATATAGGCTGAATGAATCAATATCTTGACTTAAATTCATATAGAGATGTTGAATTAATGTTGCATATTTTGTGTTTTTATGAATCATTTTTCATAGTTCAAAGTGAATCCCAAAAATTACCACAAGCCTTAAAGCAGTCAAAGCACTCAGCACATTTTTCTGTACTGTGGATCAGCTTCAGTAGTCAGATGGTTTTACTGTCTGTCCTGTTGGGCTGCATGGTAACTGAATGATATCACTTTCTGTCTTGTAGGAGTTTTAGGACATTTTCTGCTCTTCTGTAGTGTTTAGGTCACTTAAAATGTTTTTTTTTTTTCTGTGTATTAGTAGATTTGCCACATATTTTTGTTGTAGATGTTATGTACCAGCACACTAGATAGTTTGCTTTCTGAAGACTTGCAGATGTTTATGCTTTACTGGCTGTTTGATTGTCATACAGGCTGTATGTATGTTTTTACTGTTATAACAACTTTGCATGAGAAGATGTGTGTGGCAGGAGTGTGATGTTGAAGAAACTGACAAAATGAGACTCTAAGTTTATGGCAACTTTTAAATGCTGTTAATCAGATTAAGAGATTATGTTAATTGTAAAGCTTTTACAGATGCATTTAATGAGCAACAAGTGGACTTTGATAAGACGACGCCTTATGCTGTAAAACACCTTTAAAATACATTTGCTCTCTGGTGAGGTGGGGGGACTCCTTCTTCAAGAAGTAACTCTAAGAGTTGGACTGGAGTCAGAAAACTTATTCCTCAGCTGTCTACATTGGAAATACTGAGTGAAAAGTGTTGTGGTTGCTCATAAATCCCCAGACAAAAACTGTTACATCCTGTGTTCCACAACCAATGAAGGCTGTCAGAGTCTATGGCTGTTGTATGAGACATGCCCTGGTTTTAAATGACGACATCTTTGGCAGATTAAATGGCTCCTACAGAGGGGACATCCTCAAACTCAAGAGTTTCACCGTGAGAAGGAGTCAGAAAACTGACGGAAAGGGAAAGTTGGACTTAGTTCATTTTATGTTTTAGTTAGCTTGGACATTTCCACAAAATTAAATAGAAAATTTGGTGCCATTTTCATTTTTGTGCTTCCTAAGAAAAGATGGCAACCAGAGTTAAAGTTACATTTAAGACATTGAATACATGTTCCTTTCTATGAAAAACTTTATTTTAATTTCCTAAAAGACTAAACCATTAAGCCAGTTCAAAGGGGAAAGTTTTTGCAGGTTCTGTTGAAAGGCTTAATGTTTGAATCATGGCACTCAGAACAAGTGTTTGTTAACATCTTATATATACAAAATATCGAAAGTAAAGACAGTAGCATGTCCAGGATGACCATTTTAGTTTATGGCAAACTCTACTAATGCATCTCTTTTGGTTTTGCTGCTCCTCTTTAAATCCTTGTCTGTTCGTATATAAAACCGGGCAGAGAGATTGTGGAGTTACGAATATGATCTTTGCCAATGACGATTGATAGAACAGATGGTTTTAACTTTCCTCTTTCTCTCTCTGCTCTTTGGGACTCTGCATTCATCTACCCATTAATTTTAACCAGTTTATAAAAGTCTAGTTTCCCAATCTAAATACCAGAGAAGTAACTACTGGATTTGTCCAGAGATATGTTTTCATGGAGTTTAAACATGTAACTACAGCCATCTTTATTGCTCTAATTTTAAGCTTATTTAAACAATGAATTTTTTCACAATTTTCTCTTCCCTTTTGAAGTCAGGGCTTTTTTAAAAAATGTTGAATGATTTAAAGCTGAATCATCTGATTTATAGGACTCAAAAGGTCCAGGTTTCATTTATGCTCTCCAAAATTACATTTTTCCGACTTATCTTAAAATTATTCCACGTTTGTTCATTCATTGTGTGTGTTGTAATGCTGCCTTAGAAATTTGAGTGTTGCTAATTTGTGATAAAGCTGCATGATGCAGAAAACAGAGCTGTTGGAAGAAACTTATTCTCAGATAATTAGTTTCTCGAATGAGTTTTGCAAAAGAATCTGGCTTGTAAATATGCCTCATTATACTTTGTTCAGATGTTTAAATTAAACCTGTTCTTCTAACCTTATCAACTGGAACCTATTCCCTCATGGGAAACTGTATAATCAGCATGGTTTGTATTAGCGAGTTTTTTTTTTTATTCTATTTTATTTCAGGTTTGATGTTTACGTTAGGTAACTTTGATTTAAAAGTACTATAGTCAGGTTAGTTCATAGCTATTTTTTTTAATTTAAATCACAAGTTCTTAATGTAATTTACTGTGCTTTGCAGAAACCTGGGAAATGTTTGACAGCTGAATTAGTGACTACTATGCCCTGAAGATCTTTAAATGTCTATAAATGTGACTAATAAATTTATATATATGACAGATGTGTAGCACCTCTGCTCTCACTATATGAGCTATACAGTATGGCAAGCCTACCCTGTGTTTGTTTCAGAGTTGAAGTAGATATTTTATCTAAACCTCTGTATCCCTTTGACCCATTTTCCAGTTTATTTCTTTGAGACAACAAACAAGATTTGGTGGTTTTATTTCCTGTTGGGGACTGCATCAGATTCTTCCCAGGAAACTTTGTTTCCTCCTGGTGAACAACAATTTTAAAGCCACCCGCATGTACTAAGCATCTGAAGATCACTGTTTACTGATATCGGGCTGCATGGACGCTCTACTCTGAAGTGATGAGAGGAGAAAATCCTTCTCCATCTGCCTTTTTTTAAAGGTACAATAAGTAAATTAATTTTCATTTGCGTTACGAGAAGGGGTGCAGATATATTTCTACATATTTTAAACTTTAGAGGGCAGATTTTTTAGTCTGGTGACACTCATTCATGATTGATGGTTACATAACTAAACATGTCACTTAAAGTTGCTTTTGATGGGTTGGTTTTGACTGAAATCTAAGGAAAGATGCTCCAGCTTTTTTCATACACTTTCATTTAGCATTTTTGTGTTTTCTCCCTGATCTGCTGGGATTGACAGCATTTTTATGTCATGTTTTCTGCTAGTAGAAAGAAGATTCTCATAGCAGTTTTAACAGTCAGTGTGCCAAATCTATTCAATCCCGCCTGTCATGTTGGTTGTAATCTCATTCTTTAAAGCTTGATTAACCTCATGTCATCTTTAAACGAGCAGCATGTACCAGAGAGAGCCTGTCAGAGACGCAACAAGAGTCTTCGCTAACGTCAAAAAAGGAGCTAATTTAAAGCCAGCATGCCATTCTCCTTCATCCTTTAGGCCATACTGCACTTCACCAGTCTACCTCAAGTGTAAGGCTGAGCACAATCCCAGGCCCCGCCAGTCACAATTACACCCAATTCCAAAAGCATTTCCTATTTCCTTGTCTCCACTTTGTGTAAGATGGAAAATCTAACCCCAAGGGCCCCATTCATGTGTTATGCAATTACACCAGCCATTCCTAATTCAACACACAGAACTTGGGTAGATTGATGGAAACCAGCAAAGCCGTGTGTCTGCAGTGGGTCATTCTCATTTCAACATGATTATTTGTAGATTATCTCTTTGTTTTTATAACAATTTGACATTTAAATACTCATTTATTTATTTACAGACTCATGAAATGAGATTTGTTTTAATGTATAGAAAAAGTTTCGTATTTTAGCAGCATGAATACAGTGAAGTCCACAAACTTTACTTTTGACCTGGGTTTTTAGTTTGGCTGTGGACTCCAGGTGTAGGCATTTCTCTAAATTAAACTTTCTGATGGAAGCTTATAATATGGCTCTAAGGCATAATCTGGGTTTTCTACAACCCTGATCCCTGGCTCAGAAAGTCTCATCAGATATTTGCTTTGCTCTCCTTAGTAGACTTTGGGGTGGGGAAGATGAAGGTGACAGCGTCTCCTTAACTCTTCAGACCATGGGCTGCAGTGAATCTGCTACACAATTCACTTAGATTAGTTGGAAAATGGGTACATAGTATTATGACAGTGAGCTTTGGGGGGACATCTACAAATCCAAACCACATACCTGTTTGGTCTTTTGTGTAGAATACTTTCTAATGATTGTATCTTGATTACTGGAGAGCTGTGGTGCTTCTTGAACCTTGTCATGATGCAACCATAAACCTCAATATATTTTATTTTGATTTTATGTGATAAACTAAGTCAAAGTGTTGCTTTGTTATAAAATTGGGAAACGAGAATGTGTAGTTTATAAATCTGAAACTCATATTTCCTCATAATTTTTCCCCATTCTTTGCCAAATACCTCAAGCTCTTTCAAGTTGCCTTCCACCAATTCATAATAGGATTTATGCCTGGATTTTGACTAGGCCATTATAATAGATTATAATAGATGAGTATGTTTAGATCTACATGGCTAAAGTCATAGTTTGACTATGTCTGTTCAAGTTTCAGATCTTTTGGTGCCTCTGCTATGTTTTTTTCACAGGGTTACCATTAGGGCTGAAACGATTCCTCGAATGATTCGAGTACCAAGATTATTAAAATTCCTCGAGGAAAATTCACCAGCCTCGAAGCTTCGTTAATTTATGTTTTTATTATTTAGTGCACCGTATTCCGGCCAGGACATTATTTGCGTTGCGCGGAGCTCTGACTTCCGCCTCTGAGTTGTTGATGAAAGCTAAGTGTTAGCGGCATAATGTCCCATTTTTAAGTTCGGCCTGTGAGGATTTTATTGATTGATGATAATACCCGGGTTTTCATCGTTTTTGGGGGGACCAATAAGCATCTTTAAAATGACTGGCGCGATGCCTGGAGTACGGCAGCCTTTCTCCTCCGGGAGCTGCTGGTTCAGAGCGAATGGCGGGAAGAGCGCTGCAGGAGTATTTATACAGGTGAGCGGATAGACTGAACACGGCGGGCGGCTGAGTAGTTGATGCTTACAGTGTAAGTGTAGCTTACGGACAAACCGCACAATAAATTTCATATCATCCCGGTCTGAAGCGCATTGTGGCGGAACATGGCTGGTCAATGAGTTTCTGAGTGTGACGAATGAAGGTCCCATAAATATAAATATCTCATATTGCTTCCCCATTCTTACGTTCGTCCCCTGGTCTACCGGTGCCCGGACTTACGTTCGGCTGTCCCCTGGTCTATTTCCTCCCCTCCACCCCCATCTTACGTTCATTCACCTGTTCCCCACCCCAAGTCCCCAACTCCAGGCGACATTTCCCGTATTCTCAAATCTGATTAAATTACACCGTGGTGGACTTTACTGACTTGTTCACTTCCAACAGCAATTGGGTGTTCTAAATTTTATCTTGGGGTATTAGAATCCATGGGGCTAAAAAAGGGCTGTTTTCATTTTTATCTGTAAAAAATAAACCGCATAAGCAGGATAATTATTATTTATTTTTTTTAAAGTGAGTGAGATACCTCAATATCTTATCTCTTATTCCCTTTCTTGTGAGACAGTTACCTGGGAATCTGGCAGGAGATTGGTGGGTAGAGAGCAGGAGCCTCTCATACATCCTGGCTCATTGATTTTCGGTCAGGGATGAAAGCCACAGACTCACTAGGTCTTTCATACTGGGGTGGGGGGCATCCCAAAAGACACATCAATCAGATTTCAAAGAGAGCCAAGCCAATCTTATTTATTTACTGTCTTTTCATTGTCATTACAATCCCAAAGCAGGGTCCCACTTCCCTTCCCTTTCTGCACCAGTTACCGGTGTTATCCTGCTTCACCTTCACAAGCCAGTCCATCAAAAGTTCCCAAAGCCGAAGAGAGCCCATTAGGAGACCTAAGAACTTGGTGCATGCTTTTTTTATTTTATATAATACATTTTACCTGATCTCTATGGCAATTTGTGGAAACATTTGCAAATACTGGGGAAAATGTATTTAAATTTGTCCCCTGATATAATAAAACCCATGTTATACGTATTAACAGTCTGGCATCAAATTTCCTAATATAGTCATCGCTCCAGGCACAACACACTGAAACAGCTCGTGTTTTTTTGACAGAGATGCTCTTCACTTCTCCTTGCAATATATTACACTAACATAATGCCATAAAATAAGAGGATACCACATCGAATCAACAATAAAAAATCCTGTTGGCCTACAGCCTTTCTTTGCATTTCTGGAAAAGATAACAAACCAGCAGGATGTTGACTTTTAGAAGAGGAAGATCTTAAAGAGTGAGCGCTGCTTTGTCTGTTTCAGGGAGAAGTTCACCATAAAGGGCTAATAAACAGTCATAATGTTAATGACTATAGCAGGCTGCTTTAGGACATATCTGACATTACACAAACGATAATGCTTGTCAAGTTCAAGTTTTTTTTCTTGCCTAATTGCTTGAAAACCAACAGTTAATTCAAGACAAATGCCGCAAGTTTATTGTTGAGAATTTGTCTTTTAAGATATGCTTCTCGAGATAAGGAATATGCCAGTGTTTTCCCATGTCAGCTGAATTGTGATGTCTTTAACACCTATTCTCATTATGTCTCTTTGCTATCAGCATCACCTTGATCTGATGAACCACGCTACGTTCGGCTTGGCAGCTATTTAGTCATCTTCATCTTGATCACAAGAAAAATCAGGCATTTTGTCTCTTAAATTAAATACCAGGAAGCGATAGTGATCGTAATTCCCTCAGCAATTAATTTGCTCACACATATGTTGTACCTATCGTTTTATCTTACCGTGTTGTCTGTCAGCCTCCCTGGCAGTTGTTCTCATACACACACACTCCAGCTGATGTCACATATCAGATATACTGCTGCTGCAGGGTGTCTCCGAGTCTAAGGCTTTGCCTCCTCAACTTTTGGCCTCTACTGCTGGGTGTTGATAGATGTTATTCATTGGGGCTGCCCTCACGGCGCTCCTACAGGAAGAGGAGCTAACCTGATTTGGGGCAAAGAGACCCGTAGGGTTTCATGCTACAGCTCAGATAGCTTAGTAGATGTGAGATATCAATACGGTAGATGAGAAAACCGTTCTGTAGAGACGTGCTGCGGGAAATCTATCACCTGTTTCTTACAGATAAGGATATTTATCAACAACCAAAGAGAAAGGCAGATGAGAAAGAGTTTAAATACAGTCCAGTTTATTCATGTGGTGCAAATATGTAATAAATGTCATGTCTAGCCAAAGACCCATTTGGTTTGATTACAAATATACAGAAATCACATTAATTCTATGATGTCACATTGATTTCAAAAACCCTAATTACTTTTAAGTAATTACAATGGTGTATTTATTAATCGATAGAGCACATAGTGCCATGTAAGGTCTATGAAAGCTTCCCAGTGAGCAGTAAAACACGCCTCCTTCACTCATCTATGTGCTCTTACTGGAAAATTGCGCTTGCTTTCTGCATTTGTTTGGTGTAGTTTTTAGCTGGGGCAGTAACGTATTCCAGTTGCCGGATTTTCAACTAAAATCAAGTGACAATCAGCTTGGGACTTTGCCTAATTACAGAAGAAGAATGCGAGGTGGAGGAGGACGAAGAAAAATAAGAAGCCAAGAAAAAGGAAAGTTTTATTTTTTTATTTATTTTTTTTTCCTAATTTTTTTTATTTTTCTTTCCTTTCTCCTTACGTTCTTATTCTTTTTTGGTTCTCCTCTACCTGTGCTTCTTCTATTAGGACAAGTCCTGTACAGGCTGTCACCAAATCCCAGCAAAAAAAATTCAGTCAATCACCATCTGACAAATACACCCACTAAATGCAGAGAGGGAGCACTCTCATTGTGCTGCATTCATGAGCCCTCTTATAAACTGAAATGTCCACAATCTGAGCTATGCATTCACTTAATTAACAAAAGCGCTGTTGTGATTGTTTGGCAGGAATGTGACTCCATACTGGCCATTAAAATCTAACCATGAAGAGTGATTATATTCAATGACAAAAAGCGCAACCTGATCCTACGTACAGTTAATGACATTTTAATTCACATTATTTTATCAATTGATCAGAAGTTATCAATTGATGTTGCAGCAATCCCTTCACCTGAGCAAGCCTGATGGGAGAGAGAAGGTGAACAATTAGCTTAGTTAAACATTCACCTCAAGGTTCCTTAGATATATTTGAGCAATCTTTTCTTCCTCTACTGGTACAGAGGTGGGTGCACTGGTGTAAAAAGTGGTTAGCACCCGCCTGGCAGACCAATACTGAACATCCAACCTCCAAGCAAATCTGTTTACTACCCCATCCTATTCACTAACTTCACCGCATTAGCACTGAGTTGTGAGTTTGTATTACTCTCTCTCCAAACAATATTTGCTTTCAAGTATGTGGGCAGTTAAGAGAGGTCACCCCAAGTGTAAATTGTCAATACTAGATCCATTTTAGAGGGCAAATGTGCCTTGGAGGGCCCCATAATGGACGGTTTTATCTTATTTTTACCCAGGGCACATTCCCACAATAAGATTGATGCCACTCATTGTTTGATGAATTCCTAATAGACCTATAAACTTGCAGGGCTTAAAGACAAAGGAATGCCTGCGAAAGCCAAATGTATGCGAGGCGATAGGACCATCCCACCGACTGAAAAATTACCCTCATATAATTTCAATGGAATCTCGCCCGAACTATCATGCTTAGTGCTGAAGGATGGGCAACTTGTGTCGGTTGAATTAAACCTTATTTATCGCTCATTAGGCATAGAGCGGAGCCAACTGATGATGAGAGGGAAAATAATGTGTAGTGGAATAGGATGCCACCCTGCATGGTTATGCATTCCTCCAACAATAAGACACAGTGCCAGAATCAAATCCCTTTTTCTCTCCTGTCACATTTCTCCCCTCCCTTAACATGATGTGACTATTATTAAAATATAAGTTATAATGTCCGGGCTGATGTTTGCATTTGAAGTGCCAGCTATAATCTTACAATCTGTCAGACGGAAAGTAACAGAATTAATTTTTTCGCTTCTTTTCTTGGCAGCCTTGATGTGATGATTTGTAATATTGAGGCATAAAAGGGCTATGTACCTGGCAGTGACTGATAAAGGTAATTCCCTTAAATACAAAGACAAGATATGCAGAAACATTATTTAATGTTCTATTCAGCTGGTAGTATTAGTCAAACAGATATTAGAGCAGAAGGAATCTCAGTAAATGTGACTCACTCGCCTTTAAATAGCTGGATACCGTGACACACAGCCTCCTTTTTTAAAGCAGTCACAATGAATTAAACATATTTAACTGCAGGTTTATTAAATCCCTCGTACTTTCCAGAGTGCACAAGAGTTGAGATTGCAAAGTTGAAGTGATTTTATGGTTTTACTGAGGCTTTCTGAACCTTAACCATTACAATAATGTTCGACCAAAGTAAGAAATTAATAATTGCTATGGGTAAAATTATCACTTGTGTTTGTTCTTTGCTCTGAGCTCTATAATTATGTCACTTTCTTTCTTTGTCTTAAGCTTTTAGCAGGATTAGGATAAGAGGCTTTTCAATCTTAAAATTGTTTATTGTAACAATATTTACAGTGTTAGCTATTGGCCCTTTTGGTGAATATGTTTAAAAATCTTTAAAAATAAATTGCATAATAAAAGTAGCAGACCTCTCAAAGAAAAAAAAAATAAATTCAGTCTTTTTTTTTTGCCTATTTATACAACAGGGAAAAGACTTTTTGTAACACTCTTGGTAGCAGAGTTGTTGGTGCCCCATCTGTCAACACTTTTACCCCTCTTACTAATAGGACAGCATTAGTCTTTGAACACTTTTCATAAGGTTGGAGAACTTTGACTGTTCTTCTTTCTCTTTAGATGATCCTTTATTATTTATGCTCTTAAAGGCTCACCGCTGAGTTATTTCTGCCTGATTTAGGCCCCGTCCACATGGGACAGTTTTTTCTAAAACTAGTCATTAGTTTCAAAAAAATATAAAACTATAAATATAAATATAGTCATGAGAGGGAGAGTGGAAAATAGAAAGGCATCAGTAAAATGGAGTGTGTATATGGTGTTCTCATGGAGAGATGTATAAGTAGTGATACCAGTAAAGAAAGCAAAAGAGAACATCAGGGTTAAATAAAGTACAAAGTTCTAAAAAAAAAACAAAAAAAAAACACTGATGTACCTTTATTGTTACACAAAAACAAATACATTCCCATACCGAGTGTGCAATCAGCAAGAATGCTGCCTACACTCAGGCAGGCCTGCCTCCAGTCAAGCATGATTTCGCTTGACATGCTTCCATCACTAATGCTGACTGATGCCCATTTGCTAGGCTCCTCATATTTATTTATTTATCTGTTTATTTGTGTCAACTTTATTTATTGATGTGCCTCAAGGATGCTGTGAGATGGCAAATATCCATTTGTCCATGTAGGGCAGTTAGGGAAGAGAAAGGCTGCACACGTGAGTGAACAAAAGACAGAGAAAGGACGGAGTTCGGCTTTTTATTTAGATCCCAGCAGCTGAAATCGCTATTGCTGTTCAAGTAATGGAAAATTTTCCGTGCCTATTTAGTTACTTTGTGCTAATCCCAGCGGTTTAGCTCCTTCTCTCCATTTTTCACTCTTTAGGTTTGTATTTGGTTAGTGTTTGATGGAGGAATTTGTGTTGGTTCAAATTACCTTTCTCTAAGCTTTAGCAGCACTCTCAGCCCTATTAGGTTCATGCAGCACGTTGCCTTTGTCCTTGTCCTGCAATTCAGTTGGACATCAAACTGTCTTCTCTTTTAAAGCGCTGTTCGCAATAGCTGCTATTTTCTGTTTAAATCAATCATTTGATGTTTTGGATCGTGGCCTTATGTTTTGTCATAGCTGCATGCTGGTAGAAAATGCCCTCTCAATTGTGATTTTGATGATGCAATTATAGTGCAATGAGTGCATAATGACTATAATTGTTTATTTACATAGTGACGTATTTGTTGTTGTTATCTGTAGAGTGAATAGCAGTAATAATTACCAACTCATGAGCTGTTTCAGATCATAACTGTTGAAAGGTGTCTCTGCACAGATGCTTCTGAAATACAAAGAACAAAGATGGTCAAAATTAAATAGTATATTTAGTAAAATCATTCTCATATAAAATCGCAAAAATTTGTTATCATAATCAAATTTATTTAAAAATAATTCTCATAATCCATGAAAAATATTTGGGAATATTCTTTTGAGGCCCAAGCAGAGTTTTGAAATCCAGTCACCAGTCAAAGACTTAGGCCTACATTTAATAGAGACTCCATCGGAGAACTTTTAAAAACTGTTCTCCATCTAATGCTTGAACACAGCTGAATCAACTTATGGTTTATTTCCAGGCTTCTGCAGAACTTTGACATGTAGAGGAAGTGTTTGGCCATTTGAATTAACTGTTTTGGAGGGGAGACAAATTTAAGGCCTTGAGAACTAGAGATGAAAATCTGTCAATTATTCAGCAAAAAAAATTGCGTCAAACTTTTTATTTCTAGATCTGCAAAGCTGGTTAAAATTTATCCCAAAAGACTTGGAGCTGTAACTGTTGACTCAAGGGATATAAATATATATATATTTTAACTTTTATTTTTGTTTTTTTGGAAAAAAGCTCAAAAACTTGTGTGTATGCTACTTTGTGTTAGCTATTTTCATACAATCCCATCAAAATTCAAATATTTTTGTGGTTTTGGGTTGCAAATGTTCCTGGAAGGCACTGTTGGAAAAAAAATCCAGTTGTTTTTGGTCTCCGCACCAACAGTAACAACACACATCTCCTTCTACTGTGTGCTTCAAAAATAAGTTTTAAAAAGCCTAAAATATTTTACCACACACCTCAAGTGGCGCGAGAAGGAATGTGTAACCACGCAGCACCTTCACAACACTCAGCTGGAGTGGATTGACATCAGCCACTTTGAGTTTATCTGGATTCATACAAAACAGTTATTGTTGTGCTCAGAAGCGTCAGGGGAGGTGCGGAGGGGGTAGACGGTGTGGTGGGGGCAAACAAGAAGGGAACACAACACGGTATTTAGTATTCATGAATTCCATAAATTACAATGTTAGGCCCCCCAAAGAGATGACTAATATGTGAACCTTAAAAATAGACAGTTTGCCACAGTATGGGCTCCCCACCTCCAGTGGATTAGGACTGAGTAAACATTTACAGAAATAATATGATTTATTATTTGGATTTTAAGAATGCGGTTTGGATAAAGTAAGTACACCTCCTTAGAGTAAGATTTCTCTGTGTCTTGATGCGTACAAAATAACCTAATAAAGCTTAAAAGTAAACATTACATGAGCAAACTGTTTATTTTTTTGTCTTTTTCAGATAAGTCTGAAAATTGCATCTTGTATTCCATGGTGTACTTGTGAATATTTTTCTCTGTCAGATGGAAACAGTATTTCTGAATGGATGAAGAACAGAAAAACCTTCACTAGGATCATACCTGCAGTCTTTCCAGTTAGTGACCATTTTAACAAACAGTTGCATATATTACAACAAATG
Source organism: Brachyrhaphis roseni (assembly GCA_903066815.1). Classification (NCBI taxonomy): domain Eukaryota; kingdom Metazoa; phylum Chordata; class Actinopteri; order Cyprinodontiformes; family Poeciliidae; genus Brachyrhaphis; species Brachyrhaphis roseni. The sequence goes on along the minus strand of CAEFZY010021480.1, from coordinate 8,119 downwards.
ATTAAAGCAAACAATGTATTCTACTTTTCTTATTCTATCACACTGTATCTCACTGTTTCTGTATCTTCGCTTGCCTTTGGTTAAGTAACCTTATTTGCATTTTCTCGAGAACCATTTGTTGTTCATCTGAGCTCGTGTTTATCATATTTAGGTATTCCTGCATGCAACTGTTCCTTTAAATCAAGGTGTAAAAACAGAGAAATTAGTTGGCACCCCTATTGAAGAGGTGTAAAAAATTCCTTTTCCTTGCTGCACCATAATTCCACATTGGAAATGTAAAGAAATCCAGCCTTTAATTTGTCTACATTCAGTCAAGTTGTGGGAAAAATTTTTGTTCCCAGCAGCAGCATTACTGGATGATAAGAGTAATTAACAACTGATGAATTAGTTTCCCTGTAGAGTAAATATAACATGAAGCAGATATCAATTTCTTTTAGCCACTGGCCACAAGGCTGGAAGAGGAGCCTATATTTAGTAGGACAGTAAAGGACATATACACAAAAAAAACAAAAAACTCTCAGATCTCTGACCCGTAGATGTGGAGCAAAATGTGGATTTTTATGGATTATTAAGTAAATCACCAGTGATTTACTTTCCAGTTTTTATTTACTCCTAATAACTCTTTTGAAATAAATGTAACTTTAGTGCAACCACACCACTAATAAATACGATGGCGGATGCATGATGCTGTTGGCCTGTTTCTCCTTTAAAGGTTTTGGAATCCTTCTAAGAGTGCAGAGCAGCAATAATTCTTTAGAATAGCAATACAGTTTGAATAAAAAAACTCAGTATTGTGCTATTCAGCATAAAGAGCACAGGAGGCAGCATACGTAGGTGGCATCCTGTGGGCAAAAGTTGTTCCAACAAAATATTAACAGCAGGGGCACCTATTTGCGCCACAGGTGATTTTATTATTTGATGACAGCATATTCATGGAAAGTTTTACCTATGGAAATGTGATTTCTCTATGTCTAAAGTGGTCTGATTTGTATGATCGGTCATAAAAATGTTCAAGTGACTGAAGAGTACGGGAGCCATACTTTCGGTTTGAAGCCGGATGAGGTTTCTGAGTTTGTAACATCTCCAGCCCTGAAGGCATCGCCAGCTAAGTAAAGGATGAAGCTGCACACTGCATTACCTCTGCTATTATTATTTTTCTTTCTACTCTAGACGAGTTTCTGTCTCTGGCTCAGGTCACTGTTGCCCCAGGGCAGATTACAGCAGATGGGAGCTGGGATGCTACTTGAGATTTCCAACAAGTAGGCAGAGTGTGTTCCTGTATGTGTTCATATACGTTTGTCCGTTGCGTGTTCAGGAAGGCTGTGGTTTTCTAGCTCGTTTCTGTTTGATTGCATGCGTGTGGTTACGTGTAGTTAGGCCTGACATTCGCTTGCAGGGCTGCAGTTGACCTGATTTTCAGTTTCGCAGTGTGACTCACACAGGTTGGGCTTTTTAAGAACAAGTAGACCAAAAAGTGTCACTTAACACACGCACACACACACACCAGTGATGTTCTAACAGTAGTGCAGCACAGCATACATGCAAATCCACGTTTACAGCGACCGTGTGCATAAATATTTTGTGATAGCTAAAAATAGCATTTCATCATTTTAAATATTCAGCTGCCATTTATAATAATTAATAGCAAAGTGCACAAATTTGAATGGGAGCTACAATATTAAAGGTAGGGGCTTTGTCTACACTCATAATCCCAACATTAATATGTTTATGGCAGTGCAAGAAGTCTAAGAAATCGATTTTTCCTTTTTCCAACTGTAAAACTTTTATGACAGTCAGTATGGCTGAAGAAGCAACCCTGTCATTATTTTACTGGCTCTGCTGGTTGCTGAATTGATGGCCTGTGCTTATAAACCTTGAATAATTGAACAGGAGAATCAGTCAATGAGAGACGGAGAAGAACAAGGTCTTGATGCTTTGATGGCCAAGATGACAGCTTTAAAAAGAGAACGACAGCAGACTGATTAGCCAATGTGTCACTTTGCCGCTTTGTACACTTTGCTCTCTCTTCTATTTCTCGCCCTCTCTCTTATTCCTCTTCTCTCATGATTTATTTTTTGTTCCCCCCCCCCCCCCCCTACTTCTGTTCTACTCCTTCACTTCAGCCTAATCTCTGCTATCCCACTCTTAGACATAACTGCCCTGTTTTCTTAAAATACCTAATTTCCCCTTGCATCTTGTCCCAATTCATCCCAATGACTCCATGTAACTCCAGGCGTAATTATTACTGTTGGATGGACGATCGGCTCAGTGGCGCCATACCCAGCTCTCTCCGCCCGCATTATCCATTTATGGAGTATCCCTTTTTGTAGCAAGCCATAGTAATGATAGGAGTCTTGGCGACCCTGTGCATTTGTGCTGTAATATAAGACATTCTCATTAGTCAGAAGATTGTGCTTTCTCATGTCCATTACATTAATTGCTACACATCAAGCCCTGCTGTGCCTCTTGGTATTTTGTTACATTGTGCGCATCTTCTGCTGCCTCACCTAACTTACGACCGAATAGTCTCTTTGCTCCCAAAAGGTGAGCGAGGTAATTGAAAAATGTTGCACAGAAAACAGGATAAAATGTTTTTGGTCAAAAATTTCAAAGAGGTAATCTGAGGAGTTTGCCTGTGTTTTGTTAGTCAAGTGGGTTTAAAAAAAATGTTTTCAGATCAAATAAATTGAAGCAGAGTGCCCTCCACCCCCGCACAGTCTCCCTGTTGTCAGTCATCTCTCTTCATAATAGGGAAGCAGGCCGCTGCCATAATTGCTTTGATGGTCCAGCCTGAGCAAATCACTTCTGGGCATAAAGAGAGGCCTTGGAGATGGCAGCCAGAGAGAAAAGGTGCGAATGAATTAAAGCACTTTGCGTTCCTCTGGGCATGTGGCCCAGATTTCTCCTAAAAGAAAAAAAATACAAGGCGAAAAGGAAGGAGCGAGTGGGGAGGGTTGTGCCACTCTCCTCGTTGAATAAATGGCAGTAAAAGCAATAATGCACATCCAGCCTCCATTATGCCACTCCGCCACAGAGTACACAATGGCAGTGACATAGTTAACTGGCAGGTGGAGAAAGGGGGATTTCAGTGGAAATAATCTGATTTTATACGGTGCTCCCTTCTATGGGAGAACCTCTGGTCAGACCTTTTGTGAAAGAACAAAAGTTTTGCTCTTTGGAGGCAAAGCTTTGAATGTTTTAGTAAGGCCGGGTGGATGTCCCAAGGACCTTAGTCCTCAGGATTTCAACAAGGAGACATCATACAGGACCTTTGTCTCACCGCTTTGCGTCTTCTGACCCTCACAATGCTAGAGCAAAGTCATTTTTTTCTGTCTCTTCTCATTTTATCTTCCTAAACCTTGAACTGAACAGAAATATTAACCTTTTTTTCCCCCTCTTGTTAGTCACTTTTTTCTGCTGAAGCTGTTCCCATGCTCCAGCTGCCATTCAGAGGAAAGTGCAGACACCCGATGAAACAGCCTTTTTTTGTTCTTCGATTATGTCACAACTTCTCAGGCACAGTAATGTCTCCGTATGACAAACCTCCATTACTAGAAATAAGAGTCTTAGTTTGATCTGTAAAACAACAGATGACAGTTGCAAAATTCCTTGGAACCAGCAAAGAAGTACACTTTTAAATATTAAAGAAATTTTGAATTACGACAATTTTTTGGAGCTTGACATTCACCTACAGTTACCTGAATTCATTCTTTAGCTACCCATTGATGACCCAACATATTTAAAGAAGCAAGGAGATTTTGTATTTCGTCAGAAAAATTACATATAAATGAATGACTATTGATAAATAACAAAGGAAAAACAAATTAAAATGTTAGCACTGAATATCCAGACTACTACAACTGCTAAAAGGGGGTGGGTGGTGATTGAGGGGTGAAAAGTAACATTTGAGACATTATCCAAAATCAGAGTTTAAATAAATTGTTTCACAAATTCTCATAGATGATGTTATTATGAAGGGGACAAAACCAGAGAAGATGCAGAATGCCTTACCGTGGCCCAGATTTTGATTTGTCTCTCAGTGATCCGGCCTGGATCACTGGTTCCTGGATTTTTACTCCCAGTTTGACTGACGAGTAAAAACGCCACCATAGATGCAGTTTAAATCTGTTTGAAAATCACTATGTCACAGGAAGAACCATCTGCCTTGTTTGGTCCAGGCAACTACACTGTGTACCTAGATGGTTTCTCACCTTTGATCACTGAAAACCCAAATTAAGACAGAATAAAAAAGGTTCTTGAACAAAGCCACCGTCTGTTGCTGAGCCTTTCTGTGTTTTGGAACACAAAGGAGTACACTGTAAACAAAACTTTTATCACAAATGAATTTATTCAGTTTATCAGGCTTGGTTCTGACTTAGTTTGATAAAACTTCTCACTGGTTCTGTGGTACCTTGGTTCTCTAATTAGTCAATCAGAAGCAGACTTGTGGATATGTGAGGCAACATCATATTAGCCCCAAATTTGTCTGTGGGCCACTTAATCTTGAGGTGCAGAATCCACCACTACTTAAAGTAGTGAAGTTTTATTTCATTAATTTAGACAGTATTTTGACTCTCTGATTGAAATTCAGACAGCACTTCTTTTCAGCTTGTAACTCATAACAATATTGACATTTTCAAGAATGAGGATGCTGTCAGCATCGGATAAGAGACTGTTGAATCTAAATCTAAGATCAGAAAGTCACATTTTAAAGCCTCTTTGTAAGAGCAGTTAAATGTGTGTGAAAGGTCAGATCCAGTGTGTTCTGGTCACTACATAGTTTTGTAAAGAATACATAAATGTATATTGATAGTGAACTCTTAAGGGAAAATCTGATATTTTTTTTTGTAACAGTCCAATCATGACCACACATTACAAAGGGCAAAGATATAAAATTGAAAAAGTAAAGCAGAGAAGCCATTTTACTAATTCCACAATACCATTACAAAAACTTTAGAGGTCACAAGCTCCTAAGCCAGGGCTCCACTTGCGTCAGGAACATCATTCTTCCTCAATAGTATTGTCTGTTTTCTCATCCAGCCATTTGCACGCTCCGTATTAGTTCCACTCTGATCCTTTTGCATCTCTTTAAGCCGTGCCACCAACCCAGTCTGGATACCCCGGTTTCATGCTATCGCAACAAATCTCTGACCTTCTTTGTAAAAGGCCACTGCTTTTGTTCATGGATGACAGCCTGCTGCAATCTTTTAGAGCTGCAGGTGCAACTCTCTCTCAAGGAGCCATTAGCACAGAAAATAGCAGCTGATTAATGTTTTTTCTTATCTCTAAATTTATTTTAAAAAAGAAATTTGCTCAATAAATTTAAAGACAAATAAATGCATTGTAATGGCTTAAAATAATATTTTGACAAAAGTTGGCATCAAAAATCCTTTCCATTTACTTTCATTGTCCTTCAGACTCTTTCTACTTTATCTGATAAGGATGAATACTAAGCATAATTACTTTTCATATAATAATTATGGTTTTATTGTCAATAATAGAACACTTTCGCCTGTCAACTTGAGTTAGCATAGGCATCCAATGTGCTAATTAAAAGCAACTACTTGAAGATGAAAATGCTGAATGGATCACGCCAACAAGGACCAACATATATCAGCACCAACTAGCCAAATAAAGAGTCTCTTCCTGACTTAATGCTTGCCAACAAATGCACACTGGGTCTATAGCCATTTATCCAGCCATGTGTTTCAGAGAAATGTCTATGGCATTATTTCTGCCCTCCTTTCATCCATAATTAACCTCTCCATTCATAATTTAGATGTGTTATTCACACATCTTCTGATGGTATGACATTACTACAGTGGCTAAACAGACAGTGTTGAGGCCCTAGTGCAAGGAAGGAAGAAAGTGTGTGTGGGGGTGTACGTGTGTGGGGGTGTGTGTGTGTGTGTTCTTCTATAACACACATTTGATTGGCAAGGTTCCACCCAAGCCACAAGTGCAAAGTGGGAAACAGCTGCTGTCTCGCTTCTTTGTTTTGCAAAACTTGAATGTGTCTTAGTCAAGCATATTTTAAGTAGTCAGGCACATTTTTAGGACAGCTTGTCTTAAATCACTTACTATTGAAAGTGCCATGATAATCAGGCTCAATGTTCAGTTGCTGAAGCTTTATATTTCACTAATACAAAAATATCTGGCAATTATTCTTAGTTTCTTTTTTTTATTTTAATTGAATAAAAATATGGATAATCTTGCAAACTGGTTTATGCAAATTTTCCTATACCCCACAACAGTTATGTGCCTACCCGTTTGACAAAGCCAAGTAAAGATTAAAATCTGATTGCATCTTCATAAGAAGCTTCTCAGTATGAACAGCATGTAAGGTGACATGCCGCAATGTTCACTATAAAGTTTACACCTTTCATCCCAATGTATCCATACTATTCAAATAACATTTCACACATTTAGGCCTACATAAAAAGACATTCACCTTAGACACACCAACATATGTGCCGAAGATGGTGTGTGCAACCACTTTACATGTACATATAGAAACCCAGCTCATAATAAAGACTTGAGGAACTCAACAAGGTGAGAGTAGAAAGCGCTCTGCCAGCTTTTCATCATGGAGACATTACTAATGCACAGTTTCAATCAGTAAGTAAGTACGGATAGTAAAGGGAAAACATGAATGAAGTCATAAAAGGTTTTTCATAGCCCATCATGAATAATGTGTTTGCCTTTCCAAGGACACATGGAAGGAAAGTCACACAGTAAAGAAAGGAAAAGATAAAGAGAAGGCTGAAATGGATGTGTGATGCCATCAGGTGATGCAGAGAGGTCAAAAGAGAGGAAGGACAGAGAACGAAAGGCAAGGCATTGACAAAGCAGCACTCAATATTGTGTCCAGCCCTGAAGGATGTGACATATTTCTCCAGTCTTTGTTGGCTCTTTTAATCAGCTTACATATGTCTTGGATAAAAATTGAATTTGTCTGGAAAAAGAGGAAGATATTATTGGCTGTAGCCCTGCGTCATGATTGTGAGAGTGTGTGTCTGAGGACAACTTGTCTTTTTGTGTGCATCTGTATGTTTTAGCGAGTATTGTCCACACTGGAGCCAACCAATTCATAACGCTGCTGAATTGTGTTTCTCCCATACATCATTGTCAATGCAGCTCACATCTGCAGTGCCAGCTTATTTAATGGCCAAGACCTGAACTCAGGGTGCACACTAGACCCTGGCACCCTCTTTTTTTTTATCCATTTGCCCTCTGGCTTTTAGAGGTGTTTGGTTGTTTACATGTGTGAAACTGTTTTTTTTTTTTTCCTATAGTGTGTAAAAGGTTATTTTTAGAGTCTGTATATGTAGGAACAATTCTTTTATGTAGTCAGGTTTACATTGCTTTGCATAAATATGCACACCTCTTAAACTTTTTCAAATTCTGTCACATTACGCACACTAACTTTAATGTATTACACCGTATTCCAAATTATTATGCAATTTGGATTAAGGTGTCATAAAGATATATATTTTTGTTGTGCTATTAAATTTATAGATGGTATTGTGTGTCAGGGCTCTTTGAATCACTATAATTAATTTCAGAGAGCTGGTTAATTAGCTTGTCAGGTGAGCTCAATTAAAAGAAATCTACTTAAGAAGGATGTTCCACATTATTAAGCAGGCCACAGGTTTCAAGCAAAATGGGAAAGAGAAAGGATCTCTCTGCTGACAAAATCATCAGATAGTGTAGTGCCGTATGACAAGGTATGAAAACATTTGATATTTAACGAAAACTGAAGCGTTAACATCGTACTGTGAAGAGATTTGTGGCTGATTCAGAACAAAGATGGGTTTGTACAAATAAAGGCATAATGAGGAAGGTTTCTGTTAGACAAATTCATCGGATTAAGAGAGCAGCTGTTAAAATGCCCTTACAAAGCAGCAAACAGTTATTTGAAGCTGCTGGTGCCTCTGGAACCTCAAGGTGGAGGATCCTCCAGAGGCCTGCGGTGCATGAACCTACTATTCAGCCCCTAACCAGAACTCACAAGCAGAAACGGTCGCAGTGGGCCCAGCTGTACATGAAGATTAATTTTCAAACAGACTTGTTCACTGATGACTGCTGTGCAACCCTGGATGGTCCAGATGGACGCAGT